>CM029614.1:32571445-32785632 GCA_017311315.1 Dendrocalamus latiflorus | reverse complement strand
TTAGTGGATCCATAATTACTTTTGCCAAATAGTATCCTTCCACCAATAGCCTCAAAAACCCCGCCTCCAGCTCAAAGCAGCAGCGTATAGATCTAAATTTAAGACAGAGGGTCTATAGGTTTGCACGTAATTAATATAGTAGAATAATCATAGGCGGTTCCTATTAAAAACCGTATGTGGTAAACTAATTATCACAGATGGGTTTAATAGGAACCGTCTGTGAATTATCAAATCGGTTCAAACTAAAACCGTCTGTGATACTTCATAATATCATAGATAATTTTTGTTAATAACCGCCGGTGATACTTTATAGACGTTTTAACCACTTTCACAGACGGTCTTTTAGCACTGACAACAGCACAGACGGTATCTAAACTAAAACCGTCTGTGATTATATTTAACACAGATGATTTTGGGTAACTGTCTGTTACGTAGCGTCTAATATTAGGCTTTGTGTAGTAGTGCTAATTACTCCATCATGCATGATCGGTGGCTGTCTGGCTGCTCTTTCCGTTTCACACTTTTTCCCTTCTTTTCTTTCCTTTCTTTCGGATTTTAGATTTATGACTCTTGACTTATACTATAATAATTAACTTTTTAAATATTGTGTTTTTTTTAGGACGGATCTATAATTGATTGTAGTAGACACTGTATCGAATTCATTTATATTGACTAAAATCACACGTAAATATCTTTTTCCGTACTCTCTCTTTTGAAAATTCAATTCAAAAATTAAAATCAAAAGATGTGACACAAAAGAATCCATCCATAGTCGCCATTTATCACGTACGCTCCGTCTCTATCATCCATCTGGCGGAGGAAGTTGGGGCACTTCTGCCGAATCGTGAGGTGGCGGTTGTGTGTCGTGCATGCATGCATGTATACGCCTCGTGACGTAATTATGGATTGATGCTTCCGCGCCCAGCTTTGAATGGTTTGCGGAGTTTGCCCAGTGGTTCAGTGATTCTGAAGGAAACCCAAGCAAATGATTTGGGAAAAGTGCACGCGCGAGCTGGGTTAACGTAAAACTGGGTGTTTTCTAGAAGGCAACCCAAAATTCCCCCTTTGCATGCCACACGTGTGATCTATATATATGCTCTATTTGACATGCTTGCGCATGGTCACAGCGATATTGTAACATTATTTTACGTTTTTTAATTACAGTGTAGAATATTGAAATATATGTTAAGCTTAGAACAAAAATCGCTAATAAATTATCTTAGTATCTCAGGAAACGTGTGAGTTGAGCCGCACCGTACGATCCCGGGCTGAGGTTGCCGACTGCGCCAACGCTCCGTTCTCGTTATTTTTACGTTTTAGAAGGCAATTATTAGTTGGGTCTAGACGCCGGATGCCGTATCTTCTGTGAATTCTGATCTCCGAAGTCTCAACCAAAGAACTGGCCAATACAGGGGGGCAACGCGACGTCATATACGCGATCTGTTTTGTTGCAATCCACACAATAGCGCCAATCTTTTTGGCTTCGGACTTATAGATTATGCTACATTAATTAGTTTTTAAATAGAATATGTTTTCATAATAAGTCTATAAGTTAATTGTAGTGAATATTATACTGACTTCAGTTATCGGTTAAAATCATACGTAATATCATCCAATAATCTCTTATGAATAGTTAGAATTTAAAAAATTTACCATAAATTATAGATAAAAAAACAACCTTAATATACCAGGTACTACGTACTGCTCGTCGTCATGTATACATGGCATGCATGCACACACGTCACCAGCGAGGTAACCTGTTACCTGGTCCTTTCGAGATGGAGCAATTATTAATCCAGCTGCTCAAAATCAAACGAGATGGAGCAATTATTAATCCAGCTGCTCCAGAATCAAATGGAATGAGAGAGAGGGGAGCCGTGGAAATGTCCAACCAAATCACGTCCTCGACCGCGACTTGCCGCTGCTCTGCCGACGCCACTACCGAGGAAACGTTGGGCGCGCGCACCCGGCATGCATCCGACTTCGAGCCTGCTCAGAGTTTATAATTTGTTTTATATTGTAGCTGTTATTATTTTATTATACAATTAAATATAAATAATTATATCAGTACGAATAATAAAAAAACTAAAAATCTCGAAAAACTGAGAAGGTGAAAAACTATAAATCATAGGACATAAGTCAAAATCTATCTAGAGCTAGGCCTGCCTCCAACCGAACGCCGGATGCGACACTGTACAATACCGATCTTAATTTTCAGCCTCTCGATTAGAGCTGGGACTTGGGCCAGGCTTTTTTGGGCCAGCTCGAAGCACGGCCGGCACGGCCAAGCACGGCACGAATCGTGGGCCGGGTCGGGCCTGGAAAATCGACACGGTGGGCGGCACGGCACGCCGGCCCCAGTGGCCGGGCCGCCTCGCTCGGCCTCTACCTCGCCTCCCCGGCTCCCCCAGTCCACACTCTCTCCCGTCACCATCGTCGGCGCCCCGTCACCGCCCGGCCATCCGCCGCTGCTCTTGTAGTCGCCGTCGCCATCGCTCGGGGGAGGAGGGAAGCGCCGGGAGAGGAGGGAGGCGGCTGGGCCGCCGGGGGATGTCGAGGAAGGAGGGGGCGCCAGGGGATGTCGGGGGAGGCGGCGGGGGAGGTGGGGGGACGAGGGCGACGGCGGGGGAGGTGGGGCAGGAGGCGGCGGCGGCGGGGGGGGGGGGGGGGGAGGAGGAGGGGGAGGCGGCGGCGGCCGGGGAGGAGGGGCGAGGAGGCAGCGGCGAGGGAGGAGGGCCCGGCGGCTGGGGGCCCGGGGAGGAGGGGCGGCGACGGCCGCGGCCGCGTGGAAGGAGGAGAAGCCGAGGGGGGGCGCGGCCGCATGAGATGGTGGGAGGAGATCTAGATCTGGCGAGAAATGAGGCGCCGACTGGATAAGGAGAGAAAGAAAAAGAGGAAAAAAAGAGAAGAAAAAGGGGGAAAAGGAAAAGAAAGAGAAGAAAAAAGGGAAATAAAATAAAATAGGTAGAAATAAAAGTTGTCGGCTATATTTTGCTAAATTTATAATGCGTAGCAATTAAATTATTAGAATATTATTTAGATTGCCTTTTGTGCAGTTAAGGGTCTTGTTGTAGGGGTGGCCCCACCTAAGCCCAGCAGGCCTGTTAGGAGGTTATAAGAACCAGAGTAACATGTGTAATGACTCAAATGCCCCTAAGGGGATGTACGGATGTAAGGGCATAATTGTAAAAGTATACTCCATATGAATATATATATATCAGGATGAGGGGAGGGTGAAGCAGAACACACCCACCTCTCCACTACCATCTCTCTCTCTGTTTGGTCAGTAACCACAACAGTTGGCGCCGTCCGTGGGGAGGACAAGGACAAGCCTGAAGACCGAAGAAGAAGGATGGCACCGAAAAAAGCTTCATCAGCGGCGGCGAAGGGAAAGAAGGCGACCGGGTCGGAGCGGCGCGTGAATACCAGGGCTTCGGCATCGGCCGCCGAAGGAGCTGGTGGCGGCGTAGGCACCGTGGTCGCAGGCGTCGACGCTCGCGCTACAACGACCGACCCCGCCAGCGCCGCTACAACGACATCCAACCCCGTCGCTGGCGCTACAACGACCGACCCCGCCAGCGCCGCTACAACGACATCCAACCTTGTCGCTGGCACTACAGCGACCGACCCCGCCAGCGCCGCCACAACGTCAGCCCCCGCCACCCTCGCCGGCAGCGCGGATCAGACGGCCGGGGGTAGCCGCAATGAAGCATCCGGCAGATCCGGAGATCGTGAGGCGATGGTCCCTGCACCGACCCGTACGCTGGGTGTTCCGGCGGCCCCGACAGCACCTGCGGCGGAAAGCGCCCTACTAGCAGCCCTCAACGCGTTCCAGCGGGAACTAGGGGACCTTCGCGGAGCCGTCCGAGATATACAAGAGGCTCGGAGTCAGCAGGCCGCGCCAGTAACCGCGCCCGAGCCCACGCCGGAGAGGGCGGACAGCCGCGAAGACCCCACGTCTAGCCGCGTGCCGCTGCGACGCATAGATCCGGAGTCCCCGCTTTCGGCGGGGCTGCAGCAGGCGGCGTGGCCCGAAGACTTCAAGTTTCCTAGCGTCATCGACCCGTACAAAGGCGACACGGATCCCCGCGAGTTCGTGCGCGTGTACGAAACCGCGATCGAGGCCGCGGGCGGAGACGACACCACGAAGGCAAAGGGACTCCCCATCGCGCTGCAGGGAGTGGCGCTCTCTTGGTTCTTTACCATAGAGCCGGTCTCCATCTACGTGTGGGAGCAGCTCCGCGACCGCATTCACAACAACTTCCAAGGAAACTATGTCGAGCGAGTCGACGCGGACCAACTCTTCGCTGTGAAGCAAAAGCCCTCGGAGAAGCTCCGGGACTACTTCAAGCGCTTCGCCAAGATTCGATGCCTAATGAAAGACGTTAATGAAACCACCATCGTAATGCAGCCATACAGGGCCTTCGTCCGGGCCCGATGGCCGAATACAATGCGCGAAAACCAATCAAGACGGTGGCAAAGCTCTTCGACAAATTGGAGGAGTACGCCAGGGCAGAAGAAGACGCTCGCGGAAGGCGAGGAGATGACTCCGACGCCAACCGCCAACCAGGTCGCTGGCTCGACAAAAACCGAAGATCCATCACAGGACGGCCCCTTGAGGGGTAAACGCAAGCCGACCAGCACCAGGGACTGTGGTGCGAAATCCACGGCCGAGGCACCCACGACACACGCTCGTGTGCCTCCATCGCGGCGCTCCGCCAAAGCGTCGCTAGGGACAGGAACCCGGAGACGCGTCCGCCTGCGGTGGCCCACGTCCAGTTCCCGTACGAGGCCCCCACGCAGGTACAGGTGCAAGGGATGCAGCCTCAGGAAGGCCCCCTACGGATCCAAGCTCACGTGCAGCAGCCTCGGGAGGGTCTCCTGTCGCTGCAGGCTCCGGAGGCAACCCACCGTAGGGTCATTAACGTCATATCCGGAGGCTCTGCGCTGGAATTCGCCTCAGCACGGCAGCAGAAGGCCTACGCGCGAAGACTACATCACGTGGCGGCATACCCAGCGCAAGCACCGCCGGACTGGCCGCAGCACGAAGTTACATTTACACCCGACGACGCCCAAGGCGTGGACTTCCCTCATCAGGACCCCCTGGTCATCCGGGTCACTATCGCGGGATGCGACGTGGGGCGTGCCTTGGTGGACGGCGGTAGCTTCGCGAATGTATTGTTTGCGGCGACCTTCGACCAGATGGGGATCCCTCGAAGCCGCCTAGGGCCCTCGGGAATCCCACTGCAGGGCTTCGGGGGACAGCCCCTGCGGGCGCTGGGCTAAATAGGTCTTCAAGTCTTGTTCGGCCAAGATGACAATGTGCGGGCCGAAGATGCCACCTTCGACGTGGTCGACCTTCCGTACCCCTACAATGCCATACTAGTGCGCCCAATCCTCAACTCCTTCGGCGCGGTACCACATCACGGCTATCTATGCATGAAGATCTCGGGTTCCCGAACCATCATCACCGTCCGAGGCGACCAGGATATGGCCCGGCGCATCGAGCCAGGTACCAGGTATCCGCGTCGCGAAGCCCAACGGCGCTCTTAGAGCTGGCATCACAGCGCGGGGGTCCGCGGGGCCATTCAGAGGTGCCTTGGCAGGCCCTGCAGATGTCTAGCGACTAGAGGCTTCGGCCGCACCAAGGACAAACGGTTAGTATATCCACCCCTTGTAATTTCTTACCCGCGCAAACGGGGATGTAATAAAGATCGCCGTTTGTCGCCAACCTTTCTTCGTTGCGCGCAAGTACGCAGCGGAGGCGCGCGCGCGTTCCCGCAGTATAATCAAAGACGCATGTTCGCGCGTGCACTCGCCGTAGCCAGGGGTACGGGACTGAGTATAAATCGAAGTCGCACGTTCGCGTGTGCACTCGCCGTAGCCAAAGGTGACGAGCCTGAGTATAAACAAAGACGCACGTTCGCGTGTGCACTCGCCGTAGCCAGGGGTACGGGACTGAGTATAAATCGAAGTCGCACGTTCGCGTGTGCACTCGCCGTAGCCAAAGGTGACGGGCCTGAGTATAAACAATGACGCACGTGCACGTGTGCACTCGCCGTAGCCAGGGGTACGGGACTGAGTATAAATCGAAGTCGCACGTTCGCGTGTGCACTCGCCGTAGCCAAAGGTGACGGGCCTGAGTATAAACAATGACGCACGTTCGCGTGTGCACTCCCGTAGCCAGGGGTACGGGACTGAGTATAAATCGAAGTCGCACGTTCGCGTGTGCACTCGCCGTAGCCAAAGGTGACGGGCCTGAGTATAAACAAAGACGCACGTTCGCGTGTGCACTCGCCGTAGCCAGGGGTACGGGACTGAGTATAAATCGAAGTCGCACGTTCGCGTGTGCACTCGCCGTAGCCAGGTGACGGGCCTGAGTATAAACAAAGACGCACGTTCGCGTGTGCACTCGCCGTAGCCAGGGGTACGGGACTGAGTATAAATCGAAGTCGCACGTTCGCGTGTGCACTCGCCGTAGCCAAAGGTGACGGGCCTGAGTATAAACAAAGACGCACGTTCGCGTGTGCACTCGCCGTAGCCAGGGGTACGGGACTGAGTATAAATCGAAGTCGCACGTTCGCGTGTGCACTCGCCGTAGCCAAAGGTGACGGGCCGCTATATAAACAAAGACGCACGTTCGCGTGTGCACTCGCCGTAGCCAGGGGTACGGGACTGAGTATAAATCGAAGTCGCACGTTCGCGTGTGCACTCGCCGTAGCCAAAGGTGACGGGCCTGAGTATAAACAAAGACGCACGTTCGCGTGTGCACTCGCCGTAGCCAGGGGTACGGGACTGAGTAAAATCGAAGTCGCACGTTCGCGTGTGCACTCGCCGTAGCCAAAGGTGACGGGCTGAGTATAAACAAAGATGCACGTTCGCGTGTGCACTCGCCGTAGCCAGGGGTACGACTGAGTATAAATCGAAGTCGCACGTTCGCGTGTGCACTCGCCGTAGCCAAAGGTGACGGGCCTGAGTATAAACAAAGACGCACGTTCGCGTGTGCACTCGCCGTAGCCAGGGGTACGGGACTGAGTATAAATCGAAGTCGCACGTTCGCGTGTGCACTCGCCGTAGCCAAAGGTGACGGGCCTGAGTATAAACAAAGACACACGTTCGCGTGTGCACTCGCCGTAGCCAGGGTACGGGACTGAGTATAAACGAAGTCGCACGTTCGTGTGCACTCGCCGTAGCCAGGGGTACGGGACTGAGTATAAATCGAAGTCGCACGTTCGCGTGTGCACTCGCCGTAGCCAAAGGTGACGGGCCTGAGTATAAACAATGACGCACGTTCGCGTGTGCACTCGCCGTAGCCAGGGGTACGGGACTGAGTATAAATCGAAGTCGCACGTTCGCGTGTGCACTCGCCGTAGCCAAAGGTGACGAGCCTGAGTATAAACAAAGACGCACGTTCGCGTGTGCACTCGCCGTAGCCAGGGGTACGGGACTGAGTATAAATCGAAGTCGCACGTTCGCGTGTGCACTCGCCGTAGCCAAAGGGACGGGCCTGAGTATAAACAAAGACGCACGTTCGCGTGTGCACTCGCCGTAGCCAGGGGTACGGGACTGAGTATAAATCGAAGTCGCACGTTCGCGTGTGCACTCGCCGTAGCCAAAGGTGACGGGCTGAGTATAAACAAAGACGCACGTTCGCGTGTGCACTCGCCGTAGCCAGGGTACGGGACTGAGTATAAATCGAAGTCGCACGTTCGCGTGTGCACTCGCCGTAGCCAAAGGTGACGGGCCTGAGTATAAACAAAGACGCACGTTCGCGTGTGCACTCGCCGTAGCCAGGGGTACGGGACTGAGTATAAACGAAGTCGCACGTTCGCGTGTGCACTCGCCGTAGCCAGGGACGGGACTGAGTATAAACCAAAGACGCACGTTCGCGTGTGCACTCGCCGTAGCCAGGGGTACGGGACTGAGTATAAACAAACGCACGTTCGCGTGTGCACTCGCCGTAGCCAGGGGTACGGGCTGAGTATAAACAAAGACGCACGTTCGCGTGTGCACTCGCCGTAGCCAGGGGTACGGGACTGAGTATAAACGACGCACGTTCGCGTGTGCACTCGCCGTAGCCAGGTACGGGAGTATAAACAAAGACGCACGTTCGCGTGTGCACTCGCCGTAGCCAGGGGTACGGGACTGAGTATAAAATCGAAGTCGCACGTTCGCGTGTGCACTCGCCGTAGCCAGGGATGGGCTGAGTATAAACAAAGACGCACGTTCGCGTGTGCACTCGCCGTAGCCAGGGGTACGAGACTGAGTATAAATCGAAGTCGCACGTTCGCGTGTGCACTCGCCGTAGCCAAAGGTGACGGGCCTGAGTATAAACAAAGACGCACGTTCGCGTGTGCACATCGCCGTAGCCAGGGGTACGGACTGAGTATAAATCGAAGTCGCACGTTCGCGTGTGCACTCGCCGTAGCCAAAGGTGACGGGCCTGAGTATCAACAAAGACGCACGTTTCGCGTGTGCACTCGCCGTAGCCAGGGGTACGGGACTGCGAGTATAAATCGAAGTCGCACGTTCGCGTGTGCACTCGCCGTAGCCAAAGGTGACGGGCCTGAGTATAAACAATGACGCACGTTCACGTGTGCACTCGCCGTAGCCAGGGGTACGGGACTGAGTATAAATCGAAGTCGCACGTTCGCGTGTGCACTCGCCGTAGCCAAAGGTGACGGGCCTGAGTATAAACAATGACGCACGTTCGCGTGTGCACTCGCCGTAGCCAGGGGTACGGGACTGAGTATAAATCGAAGTCGCACGTTCGCGTGTGCACTCGCCGTAGCCAAAGGTGATGGCCTGAGTATAAACAAAGAGCACGTTCGCGTGTGCACTCGCCGTAGCCAGGGGTACGAGACTGAGTATAAAGTCGAAGTCGCACGTTCGCAGTGTGCACTCGCCGTAGCCAAAGGTGACGGGCCTAGTATAAACAAAGACGCACTGTTTCGCGTGTGCACTCGCCGTAGCCAGGGGTACGGGACTGAGTATAAATCGAAGTCGCACGTTCGCGTGTGCACTCGCCGTAGCCAAAGGTGACGGGCCTGAGTATAAACAAGACGCAACGTTCGCGTGTGCACTCGCCGTAGCCAGGGGTACGGGACTGAGTATAAATCGAAGTCGCACGGTCGCGTGTGCACTCGCCGTAGCCAAAGGTGACGGGCCTGAGTATAAACAATGACGCACGTTCGCGTGTGCACCTCTCCGTAGCCAGGGGTACGGGACTGAGTATAAATCGAAGTCGCACGTTCGCGGTGTGCACGTCGCCGTAGCCAAAGGTGACGGGCCTGAGTATAAACAAAGACGCACGTTCGCGTGTGCACTCGCCGTAGCCAGGGGTACGGGACTGAGTATAAACAAACGCACGTTCGCGTGTGCACTCGCCGTAGCCAGGTACGGGACTGAGTATAAACAAAGACGCACGTTCGCGTGTGCACTCGCCGTAGCCAGGGGTACGGGACTGAGTATAAACGAAGACGCACGTTCGCGTGTGCACTCGCCGTAGCCAGGTACGGGACTGAGTATAAACAAAGACGCACGTTCGCGTGTGCACTCGCCGTAGCCAGGGGTACGGGACTGAGTATAAACGAAGACGCACGTTCGCGTGTGCACTCGCCGTAGCCAGGTACGGGCTGAGTATAAACAAAGACGCACGTTCGCGTGTGCACTCGCCGTAGCCAGGGGTACGGGACTGAGTATAAACGAAAGACGCACGTTCGCGTGTGCACTCGCCGTAGCCAGGTACGGGCTGAGTATAAACAAAGACGCACGTTCGCGTGTGCACTCGCCGTAGCCAGGGGTACGGGACTGATGTATAAATCGAAGTCGCACGTTCGCGTGTGCACTCGCCGTAGCCAAAGGTGACGAGCCTGAGTATAAACAAAGACGCACGTTCGCAGGTGTGCACGTCGCCGTAGCCAGGGGTACGGGACTGAGTATAAATCGAAGTCGCACGTTCGCGTTGGTGCACTCGCCGTAGCAAAGGTGACGGGCCTGAGTATAAACAATGACGCACGTTCGCGTGTGCACTCGCCGTAGCCAGGGGTACGGGACTGAGTATAATCGAAGTCGCACGTTCGCGTGTGCACTCGCCGTATAGCCACAGGTGACGGGCCTGAGTATAAACAAAGACGCACGTTCGCGTGTGCACTCGCCGTAGCCAGGGGGTACGAGGACTGAGTATAAATCGAAGTCGCACGTTCGCGTGTGCACTCGCCGTAGCCAAAGGTGACAAGCCTGAGTATAAACAAAGACGCACGTTCGCGTGTGCCACTCGCCGTAGCCAAGGGGTACGGGACTGAGTATAAAATCGAAGTCGCACGTTCGCAGTGTGCACTCGCCGTAGCCAGGTACGGGCTGAGTATAAACAAAGACGCACGTTCGCGTGTGCACTCGCCGTAGCCAGGGGTACGGGACTGAGTATAAACGAAAGACGCACGTTCGCGTGTGCACTCGCCGTAGCCAGGTACGGGCTGAGTATAAACAAAGACGCACGTTCGCGTGTGCACTCGCCGTAGCCAGGGGTACGGGACTGAGTATAAACGAACGCACGTTCGCGTGTGCACTCGCCGTAGCCAGGTACGGGCTGAGTATAAACAAAGACGCACGTTCGCGTGTGCACTCGCCGTAGCCAGGGGTACGGGACTGAGTATAAACGAAGACGCACGTTCGCGTGTGCACTCGCCGTAGCCAGGTACGGGCTGAGTATAAACAAAGACGCACGTTCGCGTGTGCACTCGCCGTAGCCAGGGGTACGGGACTGAGTATAAACGACGCACGTTCGCGTGTGCACTCGCCGTAGCCAAGGTACGGGCTGAGTATAAACAAAGACACGTTCGCGGTGTGCACTCGCCGTAGCCAAGGGGTACGGACTGAGTATAAATCGAAGTCGCACGTTTACGTGTGCACTCGCCGTAGCTCAAGGGTAGACGGGCCTGAGTAATAAATCGGAAGACACACGTTCACGTGCTGCACGTTCGCCGTAAGCCATAAGGTGCACGGGGCACTGAGTATAAATCGAATGTACGCACGTTTCGCGTGTGCACTCGCCGTAGCCAGGGGTACGGGACTGAGTATAAATCGAAGTCGCACGTTCGCGTGTGCACTCGCCGTAGCCAAAGGTGACGGGCCTGAGTATAAACAAATGACGCACGTTCGCGTGTGCACTCGCCGTAGCCAAGGGTACGAGACCTGAGTATAAATCGAAGTCGCACGTTCGCGTGTGCACTCGCCGTAGCCAAAGGTGACGGAGCCTGAGTATAAACAAAGACAGCACGTTCGCGTGTGCACTCGCCGTAGCCAGGGGTACGGGACTGAGTATAAATCGAAGTCGCACGTTCGCGGTGCACTCGCCGTAGCCAAAGGTGACGGGCCTGAGTATAAACAAATGACGCACGTTCGCGTGTGCACTCGCCGTAGCCAGGGGTACGAGTACTGAGTATAAATCGAAGTCGCACGTTTCGCGTGTGCACTCCGCCGTAGCCAAAGGTGACGGGCCTGAGTATAAAACAAAGACGCACGTTCGCGTGTGCACTCGCCGTAGCCAGGGGTACGGGACTGAGTATAAATCGAAGTCGCACGTTCGCGTGTGCACTCAGCCGTAGCCAAAGGTGACGGGCCTGAGTATAAACCAAAGACGCACGTTCGCGTGTGCACTCGCCGTAGCCAAGGGTACGGACTGAGTATAAATCGAAGTCGCAACGTTCGCGTGTGCACTCGTCCGTAGCCAAGGTGACGGGCCTGAGTATAAAACAATGACGCACGTTCGCGTGTGTGCACTCGCCGTAGCCAGGGGTACGGGACTGAGTATAAATCGAAAGTCGCACGTTTAGCGTGTGCACTCGCCGTAGCCAAGGGGTACGGGACTGAGTATAATCGAAGTATGCACGTTCGCGTGTGCACTCGCCGTAGACAAAGGTGACGGAGCCTGAGTATAAACAAAGACGCACGTTCGCGTGTGCACCTCGCCGTAGCCAGGGGTACGGGACTGAGTATAAATCGAAGTCGCACGTTCGCGTGTGCACTCGCCGTAGCCAAAGGTGACGGGCCTGAGTATAAACAATGACGCACGTTCGCGTGTGGCACTCGCCGTAGTCAGGGGTACGGGACTGAGTATAAATCGAAGACGCACGTTCGCGTGTGCACTCGCCGTAGCCAAGGTGACGGGCCTGAGTATAAACAATGACGCACGTTCGCGTGTGCACTCGCCGTAGCCAAGGGTACGAAACTGAGTATAAATCGAAGTCGCACGTTCGCGTGTGCACTCGCCGGAGCCAAAGGTGACGGGGCCTGAGTATAAACAAAGACGCACGTTCGCAGTGTGCACTCGCCGTAGCCAGGGGTACGGGACTGAGTATAACCGAAGTCGCACGTTCGCGTGTGCACTCGCCGTAGCCAAAGGTGACGGGCCTGAGTATAAACAAAGACACACATTCGCGTGTGCACTCGCCGTAGCCAAGGGTACGGGACTGAATATAAATCGAAGTCGCACGTTCGCGTGTGCACTCGTCGTAGCCAAAGGTGACGGGCCTGAGTATAAACAATGACGCGCGTTCGCGTGTGCACTCGCCGTAGCCAGGGGTACGGGACTGAGTATAAATCGAAGTCGCACGTTTACGTGTGCACTCGCCGTAGCCAGGGGTACGGGACTGAGTATAAATCGAAGTCGCACGTCCGCGTGTGCACATCGCCGTAGCCAAAGGTGACGGGCCTGAGTATAAACAAAAGACGTGTGAGGGGACGCCCTCGCATGCACTCTACGGAGTATAAATAAGACGCGGATGTTCTCCCTGCGCACTCTACGGAGTCTAAACAAGACGCGAACTCCGCGCATGCCAGGGATCTCGTCCCTGTGCATACTCTGCGGAGTATAAAATAGGACGTGGATGTTGACCCCACGCACTCTGCGGATTATAAATAAAACTACGGAGGCCCCCTACGCGTTTCGCAACGCGGGCGGAGGACGCGAATATTAATCGCAGCGGAGCGAGGCTCACCCTCGCGTACTGCGGGAGGTGAGCGCAGGGCGCGTTGCCGAAGACACAGCACGCCAGAGGCTGCCCCCGCCATGAGGAGCAAGAGGAGCGGAACGTGCGCGCACTTCCACCCTCGCACACGCCAGTCTACGGACTACGGACTGTAAAAAGGTGAGGCGTCAAGGACTGCCCCCGCAAGCGCCATTCTAAGGAACCCTTGCGCAACTACTTCGCCAACGGTGCGCGTCGAGCGCGGAGATCCCGTCCCCGCGCAGCAGGTGGCGTGCCGGTGAACCCGAAGTGGCATCAACACACAGCGCATATCCTAAAATGCCAGAAAATCTGCATACCTGAAAAATCACACAAGTACAAAGGTCCGGCAACATCCTTGCCGTTCTAAGCCGCTATCCCGCCGGCTCGTCCTTAACACGCGCTAAAGCTGGGGCCTCGCTCGAAGAAGGTCGGCCTGCCCAAAAGTTCAACGACTCCTCGGCCCTTTGCTAGCGTCGAAGGTGCCACCGGGTTGCAAAGCCAGACGCGAGCAGTCGCCCCCAGCAAGGAAGCTGGCCGGGATGAAGGCAAGTAATCAGTTCGTGAAGCAAGCACGCACTTTATTTATTCAATTAAGGGGCAGACGTTACAACGCACGCGCGCACCTAGCCACGTTGGCGCCGCACCTGTGAGCCTTTGGCATCTTCGGAGGCCTCGGCGCCACCCTCGTCGTGCCGCGTGACTTCGTCTAGGAATTGGCCGAGGCTCCCCTCCCCATGAAGGGACTTCCGAAGCTCGACCTACGCGGCGGCTATCCCGGCGTAGTCCCAGATCCGCTCGTAGAAGAATTTGACCGGGGGGGGGGGGGCGAACGGCACGGATTTCATCGGGCATCACTCCGGCCCCGCCGGGCATCTCCAGCTGAGGGTTCTCCAGCCCGGCGATGTGCGTGCAACCACGGTGCCGAAGGAGGGCGCACACCAGGCACGCAGCCACATAGGCACAGTGGTCACCAAAGTTCATCGCAGCCCCGCGCGCAACGTCGGCGGCATCATGGATCCAGCGAAGGGACCGCAGCAACTCCTCCGAGCCGAAGGCGTGGTTCGGCACCGCACCCACAAGTCTTTGGAGGTGGACTTCCAGCATTTGCAGGGCGTCCCACGCAATGACGAAGCCTCGCCAAGCGTCTGGTTGCGCTCTGCTAGAGTCGAGGCAAGCTCGCCCTTTTCCTTCTCCAGCAAGGCGACTTGCTGCAGAAGGCCGTCCCGCTCTGCCGCGAACTTTATCCGCGCCGCCTCGGTGGCCGACTCCCGCGACGACGCGGCAGCCCCCTCGGCATGTGCCTTCGCCTCGGCGCACTCCGCCTCAAGCTGGAGGATTCGGGCATCCTGGGCGGACCGAACCCCAGCGGCCTCGTGCAATTGCTCCTCGGCGGCCTGCAGCCTATCTTCCAGCGCCCTTTGCGCATGAACATAAGCCGTCTGCAGGGCCTGCCCCAGCACCAGGGTCTGTAGGGCAAAAAGCGATTCAGCAAGCGCGGCATGGCCAAGTGTTAGTCATATAACTACGTACTTACCCGCACCCCCGACACCTCGAAGCCGTCCCTCAGACGGTCCACCCCGTACGTCGGTAGTGTCTGCTGCCTGACGCTGGCAGCCGCGTCATCCACAATGCCATGCCATGCCCTCAGCGTCTCCGGCGGGGGGGACGAAGTCCGCGGGGCCGGAGTGCGGAACGCTCGTGCCAACAGCGCCGGAACCCTCGCGTTTCGGCAAAGGCTCCTCCTCCGGGATAAGCGACGCTGCAGGCAAAAGTGCGTGTGAGCACACCATAAGGAGCAACAAAAACGTTCCAGGATAACCCATGCCAATTTGCCCTCGGTGGCAGCCGGCAGAGTTTGGGAGCCTTCCCCTAGTCCCAGGAACGGGAACAGTGGCGCAAGCCCCTTCCGGAGGTACGGTTCCGCAAGGAACAGAGGCTTCCGCGCTTACCGTCGCCGCAGATCGCTCCGGCAAGGTGGACGGCGTGGTCCGAGGCGTCGGAGGAACACGCGCCGTAGGGACCTCGGCATGGGTGTCGGAGTCCCACAAACTCCCGACGCCCGTCACCACAGTGAACCCCCTCGACGTTTGGTGGAGCCACGGCCGCAGGCATGGCCGTTTGGCCGGAATGGGGGGCAGCGCCCCCGTCTCAACAACCGCTAGGGGAACAGGCCTTGCGGCTGCAACACCCGGGGGCAAAAGCCCCTCGACGGCAACCTCTGCGGGCGAAGGCTCAGCTCCGGCCGCCGCCATAGGCAGAAGCCCAGCCCCGCGCGCCCCCGGAGAGGAGGCCAGAGGCTGCGCCTCCGGCGTCGTGGCAACCACTACCGAAGGTTGCCCCTCCGGCATCGCGGCGGCCATGGCCGAAGGCTGCGCCTCCGGCGTCGAGACGGTCGTCACCGAAGGTTGCGCCTCCGACGTCGTAGCCACCACAACCGGACGCTCCCACTTCAACATTGTCGGCCGGCTCGGGTCCCGTCACGACGACTGCAAGGGGAGACGAGACTTCCTCCCTCTGGCGGGCTATCGTGAGCCCGTCGTCCAGGACACCCCCGGAAGACGCTTCGCCCCCGGCGTCCCCAGCCCCCAAGCCTGAGTCGGCATATCTCGCCGAATCCGACTCCGCGTCGGCTGCGCCGGTGGCAGCAGCAGGCGCGGCTGCGATACCGAGAACGGCAGACGCTCCGCCTCGGCCCCCTTTTGCGAGACAGCGCCTTCGTCTTCGCAGCGCTGGCGTCTTGAGACGGCGAAGGCGGACAAGGGCGGTCCGGCACGGCAAGACCCAAGGCCTCGCACACACGGTTTATCCGCCCCAGCCCCGCCGCCGCAGTTGCGGACGAGCGCTGCTCGTGTTCCCTGCCGGTATACGGCCCGAGGAACACGCGTGCGAGTCGCTCCGCGTCATCCAGGCTAATATCTAAATCAAAGCAGAAGGAAAATGGGGGTGAATTCCTAACACGCTACGTGCGAACAAAAGGAGCGAGGCGATCGGCACTTACGAGGGTTGGGGGGCGCCGGCAGTACGCA
This sequence comes from Dendrocalamus latiflorus, assembly GCA_017311315.1. Classification (NCBI taxonomy): domain Eukaryota; kingdom Viridiplantae; phylum Streptophyta; class Magnoliopsida; order Poales; family Poaceae; genus Dendrocalamus; species Dendrocalamus latiflorus. The sequence continues at coordinate 32,769,596 of CM029614.1, read as the reverse complement.
GACCGACGGCTCAACGTTGTCGTCTCGACGACTCTCGACGGCAAGGCGCCAACCGCTCGCAAGTGGCGCCATGCTGTACATCATGAACTCTTCGGCGAGGTCGCGCATATTGAAGCGGGCCGCCAAGCCCACGAGTCATCGGGCCAGTCGCCTGTCTTCGTCGTCCAGTGTCCGGCCGGGCGAAGTCTTGAACGCGATCGGCCGGCCCGTACACTCGAGGCCGCTCCCGCTCTCTACATGGTGGTAGAACCACAGCTTCATCCATTGGGACTCCCACTTCCCGCGAGTCGAATTCGCGGGGAAAAACTTGGTGCAGGACGGCCGGAGAAGGAAGATAACACTGCCAAAGTTCGACAGTGTCCCGCCTTTCCGGTCTTTGGGCTGGCACCGTACCTCGTACAGATAGGCAAACAAAGAAGAGCTGGGCCAGCACGCTCCCGAACGCAAAGCCCAACTGTATATGGCAAGCCGGGCCACGGCGTTTGGAGTCAGCTGCGCCAGTTCCAGTCCGAAGGCCCATAGCACGTCGCCCACAATAGCCGCCGCCGGGATGCGGAGCCCTGCATCCAAGAAGGCGACGAAAACGATCGCCTCGGACGGCTCGGGGTGCGGCTCGGTCTCGTCGGGGGCGGGCAGTCGTACCGCCTGGCGATCGGAAAGCTTCCCCTCGCGCAGTAGTCGCTGGATGGCCTTCTCGGTCACAAGCGAAGCGCCCAACTCGCCGGAGAACGAGCCTTCCTTCTCCGTCGCTAGCCACCACTTGTCTGCCGCCGCCGGGTCGCGCTCGTCCAGCGAGTACTTCACCACCAACGGCGACGGTCGCCGGCGAATGCCAGAGCCACCAACCGCCGGGCCGCGGTTACCATCGGAGGCCATCGCTTCCCACAGAGATCGAAGCGGTGAAAATATCACGAAAGTATAGAGGGCGGAGCAGACAGGAAAGACGGTGTAAAGGTGCGGGGACGCTGCTACGGGGGGGCTATTTCAAGCCACCTCGCCCATGCCGCCGCTACCGAAGCGTCGCAACGATCCGCGTGCCAGATGCAACCGCAGCAGTGCAAAGGTCCGCCCCGCACGATTTCCCGTAACCAAAGACGAGGCGTCGTGGCGATACACGCCACACGCGACCGCAGAACCAAGGACCGTCAACGCAAGCGGTCACGATCACACAATCCCTGACCCACCGCGGCGCTCCAGTTACAAGCCGCCGCGTGCCCTAACCACGTGAACGGACACTGCACGACGCAGCAACCCGCCTTTTGGCAGGCTGGGCGTCGGTACGAACCCAGCCGCCATTAAAGGCGCTCTGCCGGACCGAAAGGGACAAACTCCAGTTCCGCCTCCGGCTCCACCAAGCGCGTACGTCTACTTCGACTAGGCGTCAGCCTCCGCTGCCACCCGTTCGAAGGGTAGGGGACGGAGCGCGCGCGCCTCGGCTCCAACTCAGGTGCCAGCCTCCGCTGCCACCCGTTCGAAGGGTAGGGGACGGAGCGCGCGCGCCTCTACTCCAACTCAGGTGCCAGCCTCCGCTGCCACCCGTTCGAAGGGTAGGGGACGGAGCGCGCGCGCCTCTACTCCGACTCAGGTGCCAGCCTCCGCTGCCACCCGTTCGAAGGGTAGGGGACGGAGCGCGCGCGCGTCTACTCCGACTCAGGTGCCAGCCTCCGCTGCCACCCGTTCGAAGGGTAGGGGACGGAGCGCGCGCGCCTCTACTCCGACTCAGGTGCCAGCCTCCGCTGCCACCCGTTCGAAAGGTAGGGGACGGAGCGCGCGCGCCTCTACTTCGATGCAGGCGCCAGCCTCCGCTGCCGCCCGTTCGAAGGGTAGGGGACGGAGTGCGCGCGCGTCTACTTCGACTAGGCGCCAGCCTCCGCTGCCGCCCGTTCGAAGGGTAGGGGACGGAGCGCGCGCGCCTCTACTTCGACTAGGCGCCAGCCTCGGCTTCGACTCAGGTGCCAGCCTCCGCTGCCACCCGTTCGAAGGGTAGAGGACGGAGCGCGCGCACCTCAGCTTCGACTTGGGCGCCAGCCTCCGCTGCCACCCGTTCGAAGGGTAGGGGACGGAGCGCGCGCTCGTCGCGCCTCCGCTGTACTTCGACATCACATTCCATCCCACACCTCGAGCTCCCCAACCGCAAGTTTGGAGAAATTCACAGGCCGCAGAGGACGGAGGGGGCCAAAGGACTCGGCGACATGGCTTCGGCCCTGTGAAGCCCTTCACCATGAGAGGCTCCTGTTGTAGGGGTGGCCCCCACCTAAGCCCAGCAGGCCTGTTAGGAGGTTATAAGAACCAGAGGAACATGTGTAATGACTCAAATGCCCCTAAGGGGATGTACGGATGTAAGGGCATAATTGTAAAAGTATACTCCATATGAATATATATATCAGGATGAGGGGGAGGGTGAAGCAGAACACTCCCACCTCTCCACTACCATCTCTCTCTCTGTTTGGTCAGTAACCACAACAGGTCTGTTTGGTTCATAACGAGAAGTTGCCTAGCCACAAGTTAGGCGTGCCATAGTTTTTAGGTAGCTGTTTGGTTCACTGACGTAACTGTGGCATGCCACACTTTCTTAGCACCCGGCCCCACACGTCATAAACTCAGTTTCTTGCTAAATTTTGCCACAAGTGTGGCTTCGATTTTGTTAGCCACACTTTCTGTGACAGCCACATATTGCCTAAGCTTATGCATGACAAGGTTAGACACCAACCAAACAGGCCCTAAATATCTAGTTAATTCTTATTAGTCGATTATAAATTGTAGGAAAATCACTAAAAAGTATTCATAATTATCAGAATAAATTAGTAGTCATATTGTAAATTAATATCCACCAGAAGATGTAAAATTGTTTGCGACAGGTAGAATAGCACGCTTCAATTTAAAATAGTATGCGAGGATATAACCTCATGCGCGTCGAATGACTTGTACATAGTGATTTAAATAGCATAAGTCGTAATAATTCGCAGCTAGTTCATTTACTTAGGAATTAATTTCATTGGTGTAGATAACTTAAATAATCACGCGCGTACGGGTTATGAGAAAGGACCGGAACCAAGAAGAAAGAATTTATTTAAATAAGACAATGGTCACGCAGCGGCAGCAGCGTTTAAAGTTTAGAGTTAACGTTCGGAAGAACAACGGCTCTCTTCTTCTGCATGTAAATTTGTGAGCTGACACTTCCCATTTCTTCATAACATCATACTTCTCATTTCTAGAGGATCCCGAAATCGTACAGGCGTATGCTGACCTCGAACGCATGGACGACCTAGATATTGACGAGTAGATGTTATAGACGCATGTTGTAATAGTTAGTATATACATATATTGTTACTGTACTCTTTCCCTTACTCGAGCCGCCTTCTTTTCCTTATGACAGATCTAGAAAGATGACGACCGTCGCCGCTGCTTTCGCGTATAGTTACTTCGGGTTGGGTTTGGGCTGGCACGGCACGAACGCTGGCACGGTGGGCTTTGGCCCGTGCTTGAGCCTGGCCGGAGGCGACGCGGGCCGGCACGGCACGGTGAGATGACTGGACCGAGTCAGCACGGTACAAAGCGGCACGAAACATGATGGACCTGGGCCGTGAACTCCCAGCTCTACTCTTGACGACAGATTACAAAACTTAGACTGCAATTGTAGAATCAAGAACGATTAAGGCTTTAACGTTACTGTGCTACGCTATGATCTGGTACAGGAAAGCTGGATTGCACAAATGCTAACGTGAGTCGTAGAATTAATGCCGATACTGATATATATACAAATGATGCGTGCCGTCTCAAATTAGAGATAGCACAGTTATTAACAGGCAAAATGCTACGTACTACAGGTCTGTGATGGATTATGCCCACAGCAATGACATTAAGCAGACATCGATCGCACTGTGCGTATGCTTGGACTTTGAAGCACATCACTGTTAGCACACTCATTAATCCTTATCATCTGACCCATCACCGTGACACTGCTAACACGCCTCCAACGTGCCGCTTGGTTGAGCTGAAATAAATTAATTTATAATTGTAATTATACTGTAATTTACTAAAATTACACTGTAACTAATGATGGTTTATTTGACGTAACTAAATTAAAAAATTTAAAAATAAAAAATAGGTTAGTCCATCACGAACAACACAAACAAATACAGGAAAAAAGAACCAGCAAAAAACTCAAAAAAAATAAAAATCAGGAAAAAGTGAAATATAGAAATAGTAAACAATGAGTCAGACGATAGAACTCGAACCGAAATGAGTGGCACAAATTTCGTCGGCGTACGTGCTGGGCCCCAGCGATGACCATCCAATCATCACCCACCACGTCACCTCCCACGCTGCGCGCTGTCCGCGCCCCGTCAGACCCGGCCCACCCGCCTCTGCCGTCACGGATAGGGTGTCCGGCCCGGGCGGGGCCCACGGAACCACCCGCCCGTCTCCTCAACCGCGGCTGACGGCCCGCCACGTCACTCCGAGTGGCCCCCGCACCACCACACCCGTGCATGGCCTGGCCGCGGTCGCCGTCCTCCTCCGTCCTCACCGTGTGGCCCAACTGATAAACAGCGTCCTCGGTGACGGCATCCAGCAGCGCAGAACTAGGATGAAAATTGAATAGGGGCATAAATAATTTTAGATCTGAATGTTTATTTTGGAAGATTTAGGTGGTGATCGGTTCGGCTGAAAAGCTCGTGGCATATGGCAGAAAACACTGTAGCTGGTTGAAAAAATCACTGTAGCTGACAGAGGCTTATTTACCATAATTAAATTTAAAAAAATTAAAAAAATATGTTAGCCCATTACGTATAATACAAACGAATACGGAAAAAAGAACCGGCAAAAAAGCTCAACAAAAAACCAAAAGTTCAGAAAAGACGAAATTTATGAATAGTGCAAAATAAGCCAGAAACCAGAAGCTCAAGCCGAATTGATCAGGCCTAAGGTAAGAGCAGTTCTGTTGTACAGTGAGAATATAAATAATAAAACTTAAGCTGATATAAATATAAGCTAAAAATTGAGAGGAATCGGTGCCTGTGGGGTATTTGGCCAGATTTTTTAGATTTAAAGTTGGCTTATGCATGTACTGTCTATAGTAACTAGTTTTTAAATAGTGTGTTTTTTCAAGTCAGGTTTAATAAGAAAATTGTAGTAAAAAATATATTGAGTTCAACTATACCGACTAAAATCACATACAACTATTTTTTTCTACATACTACCTCTTTTGAACTACCAAGATTTAAATATTTAAGCTACAAAACATCAGCTATGACCCACTTTTTACTTTGTACAACCCTGAAGCCATCCCATCCCCCGCTGACGTCACCACCCTTTTATATATCCCGCTCATCGCACGTCGGCACAAGTCGCAACACAGGCACGCACACCAAGGAAACGAAGAGGAAAAATCGCGTAGTAGCCGTCGTGATGTACCAGGCCATCCCGTACAGCGCGAGCCGGGCGTGGCCGCGGCAGCCGGAACCAATGGCAGCGGAGGCGGTGGGCGTCGACGCGGCGGAGGAGAGGGGCGGGGAGGTGAGGAGGGCGGTGGCGGAGAGCCCGGTGCTGGTGGTGGGGAGGAGGGGGTGCTGCCTCAGCCACGTCGTGAAGCGGCTGCTGCAGGGCCTCGGGGTTAACCCCGCCGTGCACGAGGTCGCCGACGAGGCCGAGCTCGCCGGGGCCGTCCACGGCGGCGACGTCGCGCTCCCGGCGGTGTTCGTCGGGGGGAGGCTCCTCGGGGGCCTCGACCGCCTCATGGCCGTGCACATCTCCGGCGAGCTCGTACCCATACTCAAGGAGGCCGGTGCGCTCTGGCTTTGAAATGATCGATGCGATCATCAGAATCGTTAATTAGGAGCTCTTCTTCCTCTTCTCCCTTGAGTAGACTCTTTTAAGTTCTTATTACTGGTGCTCCTTTTTTTTGTTCCGAATTAATAATGGTGTTTGTTATTAGACGATAGACTTGAATTCTTTTAGGAGAAGGGAAATTAGGAAATGGTGTGTGTGTTAATGCTACTGCTTTAACTTGTACAGTATATTTTCGACCATGTGAATACAACGAAGAGTGAAGCGAGTGGCTATGGTTTAAATATCTTAATTCTAGATGTTCATAAGAGTAAGTATGTAAAGAAAATAGTCATATATAATTTTAACCGATGTAATTGAACTCAGTATATTTTTTACTACAATCTTCTTGTTCACTTCGTCTTAAAAAATATATCATTTAAAAGGTTGTTACTATAATATAAGTTATAAGTGGAAAAGAAGAACAGGAGCTTTGGTTTCTGGATGAGAATGCGCCGATTGGACCCGCATTATTAATTCTCCGTTTCGTTTTCTGAACGTTTTGTCCCTCGCGTAAGTACTGCCGCTGCATGAATGGCACCGTGTTGGATGTGTGTGTGATTCATGGCCGGTTGTTGTTTTGTCGCGCTGATTTTTTTCCCCTCGCTTTTTCCATTCAATGAGCTAATGTTATTACCACAGCATTCAGGCTAGCTAGAGCTGCGTTCTCGCACTTTGGGTTTTTATTAGTGCAACAAGGACGTGTGATCGCTAGCCCCGTATACGCGGCAACGCACGTCAATTACTCTAATCAAGATGTTTATTGGCTCAAATCAACCAGGATGTTCTTATCAGACTGCATCCCAACCCTCAATTTCCTCTCACAATACTCAGGATCTCTTCTTTCTAGCTTCTAAAAACTAATTTTTTGATTTTTTCTATAGTAACTAACTTTCAAACAAATCATCTTTTTAGACAAGATTTACAAGTCGATTATAGTACATATTATAACGACTTTATTTATATCGGTCAAAATCGTACACTAATTTCTGTTATTCCGTACTCTCTTTCACGAACAGCTCAAATGCTATAAGTCACAATTATAAACCATAAGCCAAAGCCAAAAAAACATATCACAAATTCCTCCAACCCGCAATTTCCTCTCAGAATACCCAAATTCCTGCGTGAAATCACGCGATCTTTCTTACAGTGTGCTCAGTTGGGTTTACTTTTTGTGGCTTATGGCTGAATTTATACTGTAAGCTGATAATGGCTTATTTGTCATAATTAAATTTAAAAAAATTAAAAATAGAAAAACAGGTTAGCCCAATACATATAATGCAAACAAACACGGGAAAGAGAATCGGCAAAAAAGCTTTAAAAACTCAAAAATAAGAAAAAACGAAATTTAAATATAGTGAAAAATAAACTGAAAGCTAAAAACCTAAGCGCAAACGAACAGGGCCTTATATCCTGAGGTAAAACCGTAGAGTAGCAGTAGTAGTATCATTAGCATTTTTAGCAACCATGGGTACAAGAAACGGCCCCAAATATTCGGTAGGTGCGCGCCACACGAAACGGGCGACGAGAAGTAAGCTTCACACGTGGCCATATTCCACAATCCACGTCAGTAAGTACGAACGTTTGCTCTAAAAAAAGGTGGAAACGTCCCAAAACTAACTACACACAACCAAACAGCACGTAGTGTGTAAGAATAGATGATATAGTTGTATAGTAGAAACGCTACTGGAGTACTCTGCCGCCGGCTAGGTCGGCGGAAAAAATATCTTTCTAGCTTATGACTTTTCAAATAAATAAATTAAATGGTTTCTTTGCTATACTGGAGTATCTCTCTCATGAACCAAAATTTAAAATTTTAAATAAAAATAATAGGTCACCATCTAAAAAACCCACCATATACTGTAGAAACTATTCCACAACTTAATTGGGTCCAGTAGTGACGTGGGTTTTGCATCGAACAAAGACACGCACGGCGCAGCCGGTAAAAGCCCTAATGATCCGATTATGGGAAATGAAGCTGTCCTTCTAATTGGAAGATGAGATGACAAGATCAAGAAAATGCGCTTCAGTCGAAAATGATTACTGCATGAGCTGGCAAAGTTAACACGTCACACTGTCTGTCACACATCACTAGAGATGGCAATAGGTACCTAAAACCTGATACCCGGTGGGTTTTTACTCTATTAGGGCATGGGTCTGAGTCAATTTCCTAACCCATGGATCTCTTAATGGGCAAAAAGCCCAACCCATCGGGTCTGCCGGGTTCGGGTACGTTCCTATAGTACCCAAACCCGTAAATCCATGAGTAATATAAACACGATCTATAGGAATTATAAACCCAGGCTCCCAACCTCCCAGGCAAACCAGCTCAGCCCATAGCCCATTAGCCATTTAGCCCCAAGCCCCCAATGCGGCAATGCCCCATACAGCCCATAGCACATTAGCCATTTAACCCTAGCTAGCACTTAGACTCACTACTCACTCCTCCGGTCCTCCCTACCCCAAATCCCCGATTCAACAACCGCCGCAATGGCGACGCATCTGGCTCTCCGCTCCTGCTCTCCGCGCATATCGGTCTCCGGCTCTCCGCTCACTCTCCACGCTCACCCTCTCGTCGCGCTCCTGCTCCTTCCACTCTAGCCGCACGCTCGTCCTCCCGCACGCCCTTGCCCTCGCCTTCCAGTTCAGCCCGCTGCCCCCATGGCGATAGCCCGCCGCCCCCACGCCGTAGCCAACGCGCATCGCAGATTCGCAACAGTAGGCCCTTGGCCATGGCGCTGCCCTCCGGCTCCAACGAAGATTGCCGGTGAACTTCTTCCTCATCTAGTATTGTTTCTGCATATTTGTTTCCTCATCTAGTATCTATATAAAAGGCCTTCTGAGGTAACTTATCTTGCAGAAGATCTGAATTTAATCAACAAGGAACAGGAAAATTTGGATACTCGGTACAGATCCCAGTCCCTTTTCATTAGAAATCGAACACACAAAACCGAGTTGTTTTGGAGCTTGAACTCCAGATTTACATCGAGGTTATACTAACAGCACTAGCTAGCTAGAGCACATCATGTAAATTTTGATCTGAAGTCTGGAAAGACCAGATTTGTTTTTGCAGTTTACATACAGGGTGTATTCATCCAAATTCATAGAAAGTAACATTTGTAAACACGCAAGACAACTAGGAGGTAGAATTAAGAGCTGACGCCAGCGCGCTCTATTACATTTGTGAGTTTTAATGGCATAAATTCATTCCTTATTTTTTCCCGCGAAAATAAATCCATTCCTTCTTTCAGGACTAACTGTAGGTACTAACACCGATCTCTTGTGTCACTGGCGGACCCAGGGCCCGGCGACCCTGGGCCCCTGCCCGGGCTCCCGTGCAGCTTAAGGCTCTTCAGCTTCTCCGGAGGCGAGAAATCGGTGCCATCCGAACAACCAAAGAAATCCTGCTCGCTGCTGGCATCCTCAAGCCATGCCGACAAGGATTCCAAATGGCCGTGGCCCGAGATGGTAAACCACAATTCCTTGCTGTTTGTCGCTGACCAACAGGAGGAAGAGCTAAGGAGGAATAGAAGAGCAGTGGTCGGGGCAGAGATCAGGAGTAAGAGAGGAAGAAATCATGAGGAAACAATCTTAATTTGGATGATGATCTAGTTTTTCCTTCTGTGGTTTATTTTAGTTAGAGGTTAAGACCGAGATTAGAGAGGGAGATAGCCCGTGTTTGTTGGGAGATTTAGTAGTAGATTGGTTTAACCTGCTGTACTGTTATATTGTTTTTTCGAGTAATGTATGGTCATTTTAAGGGATTTCATCTACTAGAAGGTTTTAGAGGATTTCAATAGTTTCCTGTAGAATTTTTATTCATGTTAATCGGATGAATAGATTTCAAGCTATAAATTTTGTAAGTCTACCGTTTGGTAAAATTTTCATCTGTTGGTAGCACATATCAATTCCCAGAACCAGCTGCGCTTGTTATTTAGACTCTGTTCTTCGCCCAGGCTCATCAAATTCTCTGGGTCCGCCACTGTCTTGTGTAGTGCCCATTCTGTACGTGAAAGTGTGAAACACGTAGATAATAGATAAGTAGCAGCTAGAGCTAGGTTCATGAGTTCTCTAAAGAAGACAGGATTAAAACCCCTAATAACACCTTTACATATACTAGTTGCTAAGCACTGCACTGTCTGCAATCTGCACAGCTGTTGTCGGGCACGGGCGACCCGTAGGTACCCGTTATCCGAGTGGGCATGTGTTTGGGCAAAAATCTGCACCCGTCACGGGCATGGGTTTTTTAGCGGCCACGTCCAACTTTTATGGGCACGAATTTAGAATAGCAAAATCCAACGGGTTTGTACCCGTTGCCATATCTACACATCACAATTCACAGAGGTTCAGATGACCTGACAGCAGTGTAAGCACGTTGCAACTCGAGAAGCTCGTGGTGAGAAAGGTAGTGGGGAGAAAGGAAAGGACGATAAGTTTAAATAGAAAAGTCAGGACTTTCTAGAAGGCTAGTGCAAGTGTTTGACGAATCGGATGCAAGGAAAAAACGTGGATAGAAAAGGCTCAAATGGCTAACCACCCTATACTCTTAGATGCTGAAAGCCTGAAAATTACGTGAATGGTTTTACTGTAGCTAAGTTGCTTCTAATTATAGGTGGCTGGGTGTAAATCCAAGGCAGTTCTAGAATATGGGGGTGATCGGTTCGGCTGAAAAGCTCGTGGCTTATGGCTAAAAACACTGTAGTTGGCTGAAAAAAACACTGTAGCTGACAGAGACTTATTTAGCATAATTAAATTTAAAAAAATTTAAAAATAAAAAAAATATGTTAGCCCATTACGTATAATACAAATAAATACGGGAAAAAAAGAACCGGCAAAAAAGCTCAACAAAAAGCCAAAAATTCAGAAAAAGATGAAACTTATGAATAGTACCAAATAAGCCTCCAGCACTGTAGCGAAGCCACAATGATCGCTGCCTATAGTTGGTATTCTGAAATGTTCTTGGCTATGCTGGTCGACAAGAAGAAAATGACATGACGCCTTTCAGAATTCAGACTCACCAAACAACCAACCAACCAAGAAACGTGATCACAAATTAATGGCAGGCTAAGGGCGTCTAAACTTAACACTAACAAAACATGTAGGTGTAATCCAATGACGGCTGCGAAGTACTTTATTTTATCTACGTGGCGGGCCACGGTACGACGTGAGATAAAAGATCTGGAAGATCACATGCTGACATCAACACGTTTGACACGTTAATTAGCTAGTGTTTGGATGGCAAATACTACTATTGCAAGAGTTGAGACACAAGTGTTTGAGAGAAGTTTTCTGTTCATCACTATATTATGAATCTGTACAATCAGTATTTATAGATGACAAAAGGTGATATGAAAAAGGTGTCTTTTAGGGAAAGACATCTGCACATTGATATAACTGTACATTGGGCAGTTGCTCTATTAACTAGTTTGTAACACTCCCCCTTGACCAATGTATCTTCATATGATCACCTTGATTCATCATCTTGGAAAAAATTCCTCCAAAACCCTGTAGGGAAAATATGAGGAGAACCGATAGAGTAGATATGCCATGAAAAACTCCTTTAAAACCCAGTGGAAAAATTTAAGGAGAAAAATGATATGGCATATATTTGTTTATATCTCCTAAAAACCCCTGTGGGGAAAAGAGAGATATATTTATGATTACGTTGTCATATTGCCTCATTAAAAACCTTGATGAGAAACCTTAGAGGGAAAACTCATAAAGGGAAAAAGAGTACAATATTTGCATTGAACGGGTTTAGTCTTAGGAGATTTCTCCCCCTGACATCTGCAAATCACGTAGTCTTCGTATACCAATTCCATGAATACATTTTTGGAATGTGGAAGTAGGTAACGACTTGGTGAATACGTCTGCGAGATTATCACAAGACTTAGTTTGCATAATATTAATTTCCCCACTCTCTTGCAATTCATGTGGGTAAAATAATTTAGGTGCAATATGTTTAGTGATATTGCTCTTTATGTAACCCGTTTGCATTTGAACAACGCAAGCAGCATTACCTTCGTAGATAATGGTAGGTGATGCGATAGCACCTATACCACATGATTGTTGTATGTGGTTAATCATTCTGCGAAGCCATACACATTCACGTGATGCTTCATATAATGCAATTATTTCAGAATGATTAGTGGATGTAGCCACTAGAGTCTGTTTTGAAGACTTCCAAGAGATGGCTGTTCCACCGTGTAAAAATACAAAGCCTGTTTGAGATCTGGCATTATGGGGATCTGATAAATAGCCAGCATCTGTATATCCTATTAAATCCACATTGTTATTCTTCTGGAAGAATAGATCGAGATCTTTAGTGCCTTGAAGATATCTAAAGATGTTCTTCACTCCCACCCAATGTCTTTTGGTTGAAGCAGCGCTATATCTAGCAAGTAGATTTATCGCAAATGCAATATCCGGCCGGGTGCAGTTTGCAAGGTACATAAGCGCTCCGATGGCACTGAGATATGGAACCTCGGGTCCCAATAACTCTTCATTGTCATCACGGGGTCTAAATGGATCTTTGTCCCTGTCGAGAGATCGAACAACCATGGGGGTTTTCGATGGATATGCTTTGTCCATATTGAATTTCTCCAATATTTTCTGGACATAGGCTGATTGATGCACTAGTATGTCTGTATGAAGGTGCTCAAGTTGTATACCTAAGCAAAATTTGGTTTTACCCAAATCCTTCATTTCAAATTCCGTCATAAGATGATTACGTGCTTCATCTATATCCTGTGTATTACCAATGATATTAAGATCATCAACATACACAGATATAATACAAAATCCTGTTGAGGATCTTTTGATGAACACGCATGGGCAATCATCATTGTTGGAGTATCCCTTTTTGGTTAGGAACTCACTTAGTCGGTTGTACCAAATTCTTCCCGACTGTTTCAAGCCGTATAAAGACTTGTTTAATTTTACACAATACATATTGCGATTTGCGTTCGGATTCGGAATTGAAATTCCATCGTGAACTTTCATATATATGTCCGAATCAAGTGACCCATAAAGATATGCAGTCACTACATCCATCAACTAAAAAGATAGATGATTTTTAACTGCCAATGAGATTAAGTATCGGAATGTTATTCCACTCATTACTGGAGAATAAGTTTCATTGAAATCAATGCCGGGTCTCTGCGTGAACCCTTGTGCTACACGCCTTGCTTTGTATCTCACCACCTCATTGTTTTCATTCCGCTTGCGGACGAAAACCCATTTGAAACCGACAGGGAATACTTTGGGAGGTGTATGTATCACATTGGTGAATACATTTCTTTTCTTGAGCGAGGCTAACTCCTCTTGAATTGCATCCTTTCATTGAGTCCAGTCCGAGCGCGATTTGCACTCTGCCATGGTCTTGGGATCTGGATCATTTTGAAGGTTGTTTGCAATTATTGTGGAGAAATAAATGTCGACAATTGTAGTCTTACGATCGTATGATTCTCCAGAATCAGTATAGTTAGTGGAAATTTCTTGGACCCCTGGTGACTCAATGTTATTTCCCAAAACATTTAAGTCGGGGTATTCCGATGTCCCAGGATCAGTAATTGAGTGCGCTGTTGATCTGGGTTTAAGGATCCTTTGGTGTCTATCAACATGAGGTTGATCTGCATTTACATTCTTTTGTTTCCTTTGTCGCTTGTTAGAAGCTGTATCCGCCATTTGTACCGTACTTCTCCCCCTCTTATTTTGAACTGGGAGTTGAGTGGTATTTTGCGGTACCTCCACTCTTTCAGGTACATTTTGGCAGGATTATAGGATTTTGTGACACCCTTATAATCAGTAAATGCATCTGTCAGGTTATTTGCAATGTTTTGCAAATGAATGATTTTCTGAACTTGAAGTTCAGTCTCTCTGGTACGTGGGTCTGAGGCAGGAATGCCTTGTACATTCCAATTAATTTCCTGGCATTCAGTTTGGTACTTGTTGTCTCCCTCTAATGCCGGGAAATGTTCCTCATTGAATATGCAATCAGCGTACCGGGCCGTAAACAGGTCCCCTGTTAGGGGCTCGAGGTATTTTATAATTGACGGAGATTTATACCCAACATAGATCCCAAGTTTCCTGTGCGGTCCCATTGAGGTACGCTGCGGTGGTGAGATCGGTACGTATGTAGCGCAACCGAATTTTCGCAGATGGGAAATATCTGGTGGATTTCCACGTACTAATTGAAGCGGGGAAGTGCTGTGATAAGCAGTTGGACGCAATTGGATGAAGTCAGCAGCGTGTAAAACTGCATGACCCCAACATGATGTTGGTAAGTTGCAATTCTGTAGTAATGGTCTTGTAATGAGCTTGATTCTCTTGATAAGAGATTGTGCTAAACCATTTTGTGTATGGACATATGGAACAGAGTGTTGAACTTGTATCCCAAGAGCCATACAATCGTCATTGAAGGCATGAGATGTAAATTCAGCAGCATTGTCCATTCAAATTGATTGAATTCGATATTCAGGATAATGTGCTCGTAATTGGATAATTTGACCAATTAACTTAGCAAATGCATGGTTTCGTGTGGATAAAAGACACACATGTGACCATCTAGTAGATGCGTCAATAAGAACCATGAAATATCTGAATGGTCCACACAATGGTTGTATAGGACCACATATATCTCCTTGAATGCGTTCAAGAAATTTATGTGGTTCAGCTCTGATTTTAAGATAAGAGGGTCTTAAAATCAATTTTTCGGTGGCACATGAAGTGCATACAAAATCTGAGGATTTCGGAAATTTTGTTTTATGGTATGTATGACCAATTGAATTGCTAATAATTTTCCTCATCATTCCAATGCCTGGATGGCCAAGGCGATCATGCCATGTTTGGAATGTGTTAGTGTTTTGGAAAATTACTTTGTACGCAATATGTTGAACGGATTTGATGTATGTATAGTACAATCCGGAGGGTAAAGATGGAATTTTTTTCTAGAACTTGTTTGCCATATCCGTTCTGTTTGGTTAAGAGGAGATATTCCTCTTTGTTGTCATTTTGGATTTCAACATGGAAACCATTCTGACGGATATCTCTATAACTAAGTAGGGTACGTGTTGAATCGGGATACAAAAATGCATCCTCAATTTCTAATTGTGTATCCATAGGGAGAGTAATAGAGGCGCGACCAGAGCCTACTATCGTTGCATCGCGTCTAGCGATTATTAAAACATTTCCTTTCCTCCTAGTAAGAGTTAGGAAATATTTTGTGTCCCTATGTATAGAGTTTGTGGTACCACTATCCACAAGGCATAATTCCTCCTCCATTGGATTAACTCCAAAAATCTATATACACAAAGAAGAATTTAATGAAATTCTTATAGTAGTATATAGAATACATACAAACTTCATTTTCAATACCAAATATGTTCGATATGAACAGCATGGTTGAACTCTCCCACAGATTTAAAATCTTGTATGCGGAGGTGGTTCCACTCATTGACAGCCTCCGGTAGGATAACTGCTTTCTGCTGTTCATACCGTGTTTGAAGAGCAAGCCACAGAGCGCGTGGGTCTTCTTCCATCAGATACTCAGCCTTGAGATCAGGATGGATGTGGTTCCTTATGATAAATAAGGCATTGTACTTGAGAGGCTCAGCCAAAGCAGCTACGCCCTCTTGGGGGGCTGCAATTGCCTGGTACATTCCGCGCAACGATAGACTCACTTTGAGATCCATCGCCTATGTGGGAAAGTTGTGGCCGTCAAGAGCGAGAGCCTCAAACTCTTTAGCAGCCATTGTGCCTACATATGTAGGACCACAAATTTGTTAAAAATCTTTGGCAATGTTAAATAAGCAATGCGAAATGCGAGTAATCAAGGTAAACTTGAAATACATAAAGGGACATTCTCATATTGTGGAACAACATAGTTAATCACCAATGGTGTTAACTTTATTTAATTCATTTTTCAACATTGGGTACGCACTTTGAGGATGATAATCCCACAGTAGTACTTTGGTACTACCTTGTGTATGGCCAATGTGAAAAAGAACCATGGTAATCACTTAGGAGTGTAGACCAAATTGTTTCAAAACTTGATATTGGGTACGCATGTTGAGGAATAAATCCCGCAGTAGTACTATAGTACTACCTTGTGTATGGCCAATATCAAAGTTAAGAAACTTTGTGTTATTCCAAAACGAGAGAAAATCAACCTAAAGCATTTGCATATAAAAATAATATTAAGTGCTTGTATGGTAAGCTAGTAAACGTAATATTTAAATTGCATAAGATAGATTGCAATAATTGATGTACGCCATAAAGAATTAATTTACATGAGGTAAATTAATGTGTATGGTAATGTTGTAATAAAATGCAAAATATGTGGAAAACAATATGAGTATTGTAATCCAATGAATATATATACCCAAATTAAATATAACATGTGGTTATATTTTTTTAATACCGTATAATCACAATATTGGTGGTGAACACCAATTTATTGTATGGCATAGCGCATATAAATTGTGATTTTATGGTATTTATTGTAGGTATGAATTCATAAATTTTGCAAAAATTTCAAATTATGAAGTACAATTGTACTCATTAAATGGGAATTTTAAATTTTAAATTTGCGAAAGATAGCAAATTTAAATATGGTCGCAATTCCTATTGTAAATAAAGTGCAATAAATTAATCCTATATATGTAAAAATTATATAAATGTGTATGCACATTTATTTGAATAATTACATAATTTTCAGTTCCTGTAGGGACTGAAATGCTAATTTATAACAGTACATTTTAACGGGTACAATTATAAAAAAGCATAAGGACTGTAATGCAAATATTTACAATAGAAATTTATTGAACATAAAAGTGCTGCATTTACATGAAAACAGAGGGGGGCAATTGCAAATTGTCGGCAACCTGGGCTGAAGCCTATTTTGCCTTTAGGCCCATGTGGGAGGTGGGATGGTTGTGGGCCAAAGCCCATTTCGGGCTGTACTATATAAAAGAGGGTGGAATGGGGAGGTTAGGGTTTCCCCTAATCCAAATGCCAGCCGCCACAAGCCTCCACGCCGGCTAGGCCGGGCCCCGCCGCCGCCGCCGCCGGCCGGTCGGCCGGGCGCCGCCGCCGCCTCGCTGCGCCGGCCTCGCGCTCGGTCTCCACTGCCTTGGGTTGCGCCGGCCGAGGTCCGGGCTTCGCCGGCCGCGCCAAGGGCCGGCCTCGTCGAGCGCCGACCGCATCGGCTTCGCCTCGCCGGCCTAGGGCGCCGTCGCCTTGCCGCGTCTGTCCGGTCGCCGCCGTCGGCTCCTCGGGCGCTACCGCCACCTCCAGCCGGGCCGTGCGCCTTGTGGCCTTCGCGGGTACAAGCCGCCGCCGAGGGCCGCCACGCGCCGCCGGGCGCTGGAGCCGCGCTGTGCGCCGTCGCACCGGGCCGGGCTGCGCCGCGCCGTGCCGGTCTCGCCACGGACGCCTCCGGCCGCCACAGGCGCATCCGGCCGCGAGGGGCGCCGGCCGTGGGGGTCGCCGGCCGCGAGTGGGCCGTCGCCTCGGGCCGGGAGCCGCCCCGCGCCGCGCGCCGCGGCGGACTTTGCCGCTGCTTCGGGAAGCCGCCGGCCGTGAGGAGCCTCAGGCGCCGCGCGCCGTGGAAAACCTCGGGCCTCGCCACGGGCGCCGTCGCGGGGTCGCCGGCCGCGGGGTCGCCGGCGCGGGGTTCGCTGCCATGGGGGTCTCCGCCGGCCGTTTTTGGGTGCGTGGCCGCCGGCCCTTGGGCGGCATGGGTAGCCGCCGCTTGCGGGCGCCGTGCCACCACCCAGTGCCGGCCGCGCCTCCGTGCCATGCCGGCCACGGGCGCCGCTCCGGCACGCGGCAGCCGTGCTCCAGAACTGCGTTCTCACTGCGCGCCAGCCCATGCGGAGCCAGAAGAATGCGGTCACCGCGCAGGGCCGGGACGACCCGAACCAGAACACGGGCAGAAGTGCCGCGTCGTCATGCAGTTCACCGTCGGGCAGTTCATCCAGGAATAGAGTCATTACCTTTCTCTGTTTGCCTCTGTTGAGCGTGTGCTGATAACGTATTGCAAGAGTTGAGACACAAGTGTTTGAGAGAAGTTTTCTGTTCATCACTATATTATGAATCTGTACAATCAGTATTTATAGATGACAAAAGGTGATATGAAAAAGGTGTCTTTTAGGGAAAGACATCTGCACATTGATATAACTGTACATTGGGCAGTTGCTCTATTAACTGGTTTGTAACAACTACAAGTCGATTGCATATTTGCTCATCAAAGCACGTCACATTTGTGCATAAACCACTGCCTATGGTATCCGGCCCATCCTAGTGCACGAGGAAGACTTGGGCTATAACTAGGACTTGGTCTTTGTCAAAAACATTGGTTAAGAAATCTAGATGCATTGTTGTAGGTTGTTCATTTAGAATTTCCCATAGAATCAATGGAATATTGCAGTTGAACACCGCAAATTGGTGTTTGGCCTATCACAACTTGCTAAGGGGCATAGCAGACCTGGAATTAAACAGGCACCCGATTACGTCGGAGTGAAACACAAGCAAGCTAGGCAATCATGTTGTGGTGTTGATTCTAGAAAAGGCCCCGTTCATTTCGGCTTGAGTTTCTGACTTCTGATTTATTTTTCACTACTTCTAAATTTTAGTTTTTTGGTTTTTTAGTTTTTTTGAGCTTTTTTTGCCTGTTCTTTTTCTTATATTCGTTTGCTTTGTCTGTGATAGGATAACATTTTTTATTTTTTTAAATTTAGTTACGTCAAATAAGTCACTATGAGTTACAGTGTAATTTTAGTTATAAAACATTTTATTTCAGTCTAACCGAGCGGTCTCGGAGAGACTTTGCAAAATACCACAAAATATGTTTTGAGTACCAGTCCAACTTGTACGGTGGCTTAGCCTAGTAATGGTAAAATTGCATGCTTTTAGCGGACAACTTCAGTTTTTCAGTGGAGGAATTCGGTAACTGGCATCAAAGGTACCACCACCAGTCATGTCTTTTTTTTACTGTACAGACATATCTATCAGCCGTAGTTTTGGGGTGCGGATTCTGAAACAGTGCCATCAAATAAAATGACGTACATATACTTCTTTTCGATGAAGGTGATGAACAAGATCTATCCACATAGATGGCTAGGCCTGGCACAGGTCCATTAGGCTCAGCTAGTTTAGCTTATCAGTTTGAGCGGGTCTTTTCATGCTGGTACATGGCTCATTTAGCCCGACGGGTCACCAAGCATGGTATGCCCGTTCAACTAGGTTAGCCCATTTCAACCCAAAAAATATAAAAAATATAATAATTTAAAATAATATGTAAAATTAAAAAAAGACATAATAAATTATAGAAATATAATATGAGCTTTATTAATATTTAAATAGCTATCTTGATAAAAACTTTGCAATGTAAAAACTAAACTTAAGAAAACTTTAGCAAAGAAAAAAAATACAACTTGTAGCTTGGCACTATAAGTAAAAAAAAAACAGAAAAAGTACAATGTATACACAGATGCTATAAGAAGCGTCAGCGTCGTTAGTGGCTTGACTGCCTTCGCCGTTGTCTAGACAGAGATTGTTGAACGCAGGTTCCACCTCCGTGTCCGCCATGTGGTGTTGAGCTCACACATCAGCTTGTTCTCGGTCTTTCACTGTGAGAAGTGCTTCCACCATCTCACTCGTGAGGCTTTTGTTCTTCTCTCCTCCAATATTCTTCCAGAAAGACTAAAAGCAGATTCGAAAGAAACCGTCAAGACGAAAACAGTTAACACATCTCATGCTAATATGGATAGCAACGGATATGTTAGCTTATGCTTATGCCACTAATCCAAAATGTTGAAGTCCTTTGTATGATGAGGTACAGGATCGCTGTCCATAAAGATGGATAGTTCCCCGTGGACTATGGTATAGATTCCTCTAGCACTTGACAATATAGAGCTTGATCTTCCGGACGATTCTGGTGCACCAAAGATTTTCCTCCACATATTTGTCTTCGTACCTGTGGCGGGTGCTGGTGGAGATTATCGCAAATGAACTATTTGAAACTTATGCTCATACTTTGATAAACTTTAGACAATTTAAAACGAATAGATGCAAAATAGTTAGAATAATTTACCCCTATAGACTCACCTATAATTGAAAGAATATTAGTGAATCTTGCTATTTTAGCTCTTGGATCTAGAATAAATGCAAATACATATAAAGTACGAAATCTTATTCCAATATTTTAAATATTTAGTTTTCATAGCTTACACAGTCTCTTGTAACACTACGCCATTTTCATTAGCTTTTAAGTAAACGACAATTACAAGAATATAATGCACAATTACCAAAGATGTTGGATAGTACACTCTGGATAAAGTAACAGTGGTTTCGTAAAAGAATTCTAGAAATATTAGTAATTTCTCAGCAATATATCAGTGCTACTAAGCCAGTAGTGTATTGCCGTAATGACTGTGATAGTGCGTGTGGATAAAAAAGAAAATGTAGACTTATAGGGTAAATGATTTTGTAGCATAAGATAAGTTGAGTTTCATCTTACCAGTATATTTATAGCGAACTTTCGTGGATATACATCCATCGCAATGCAGTAGGTCTTATATGCTGCAATTCGTTGGTTAAAATTATTTACAAAAGAAATTGCATCGCAAAAAGTTTGAAGATATGGATTCAATATCTTCAAACCACATTTAACTATAAGATTAATAACATGACAAACACATCGCTAATATAGCAAGAAGGATTCGACGTATGTATTATAAAAAGAATGAGAATATCCATTGCTCTAGAGTTTGTTGCAGCATTGTCTAAGTTTATTGCAAAAACATTATTTTTAAAACCAATCTCTTCTATGACTTTGATAATACATTCTGCTATATTCACCCATATGTGCTATATCAATTAGTTTGAAGGCTATGATTCTCTATTTCAATACTCAGTCATCATTTATATAATGAAAGATTACACTAAGATAACCCTTCATAGACCGACCACTCCATATGTCTAAGGTCAAGGGCACAAAAAATGTACAGGTTCCAAAGAGTTATTTAATTTTATCACAACCATTATTGTAGTATTTAAATAAATCTCTAGTTGTTGTCTGTCTAGAAATGTAAGTAAATATAGGATTATGAGTAGTACTAATATACTTTTTGAA
Source organism: Dendrocalamus latiflorus (assembly GCA_017311315.1). Lineage (NCBI taxonomy): Eukaryota > Viridiplantae > Streptophyta > Magnoliopsida > Poales > Poaceae > Dendrocalamus > Dendrocalamus latiflorus. Next base: position 32,748,634 of record CM029614.1, on the reverse strand, counting down.
CGCATCTGATGCACCAAAATTTAAAGAAATATCTTGTGAGGCAATTAAACGGGCTAAAGATTCTCAAACTACGTTAGGATTATAATTTCAGTTACATACCGTACTGTCAGGATTGTACTGCAGCTACGTCTACCTTATGCTTATGTCTTATTTTTCTTTACATCTTTAGGTATGTCTATGCAAGTGTCTGGTTCCACCTCAAGACTTTGCAGACAATTCATGACATATTTTGCAAACAACAAATCTACCTGAGCTCTGGTCACGTCTTACTTCGCTGCCTTGTCGAAATCTGTCCACACCTTCGACGTGCTAGGTCTAAACCTCTTTATTCCGGTGCTTGCTAACATAGATAGACACCGGTAGAGCTTGACGATGGTACAACAGGGTTTGCTCTGCCATTTGCGGTGGAGACGGAGGCCGAGACATTTCATTCCCGAAGGACGAAAGATTTTCCAGATCAATTCTGTATTCATTCGTAGGAAAATTATTAAAAATTTCCATGGAGAAATGTCAAAAGCCTACAAAGTATAAATAGAAAATTACACTATTACTTATTTTATATCACAATAAAGAAAAATAAGAACATCATAAGTATATAAAAATTAGTATTGTTACCTATTTTCTTGATTGTAGGCTGAATTTTGAATTTTTTATCAAAATTATTTTAATTTTTTTGCCAAATTATCACAAAGTGTATCAAATTTTTACAAAAGAATTCGAAGAAGAGATTGCTGGTTTGAGTGTGGTTGAATGAGGAGAAGGGGATATGCTGCCTATTTATAAAAAAAAATTTGAGATTTTTTTTTGTATTTTTAAACTTATAAACGATTATAAATTTTAAAAATCGACCATTGATCATGCTAAACGGGCTAAACGTGTCATGCCCACCGTGTTGTTTTCAGGCCAAACATGTCTATCGGTCATATTCTATGACAAATGAGTCGTGTCCACTAGACTACGCGTGCCGACAGGCCAAGTGTACCCATTTGACCACCTCTACGATGAACTGATCTACGATGTAGAGTTCAAGCATCTTACCCAAACACGGAGCTGAAGTCATGGGATGGGTAAGAGTGCTGTTGTTATGCAGTTGGCCCATGAAAGCGACTACTATGGCTGCAGCCCACGTAACCCCTGGAGTGATGCATGAGCAACATCGTGTTTAAAACCTCATAATAATATCTGGATTTCGACATGGACAGGGTGTAGATATGCTCACGTCTACAAACCCTGGACAAGAGGCAAAACAAATGAATGATCATGAAGTCAAACAACTCGTAGCAGAAAATCAAGAAGACAAATCAAATAAATAAAATCTTCATACTGATAAGTGTGCTTCTCTTTCTAAATCAAATGAAGTCTCTGCAACAAGCTTCCAGAAAACCTTTTTTTTTTACCATCAATTTCTCGGCGGGCGGCAAGGGAAAAGAAGGCACATACCTTTTCCACAGATATCTGACACTCTTTTCCCCCCAAAAGGAGTAGATCTGACATTTTCATTCCATAAAGATCCTGCAGTACAGTGTGCTTGATCCTTGATGTGACGCATCTGTTTGATCCTAGCAAACAATTGGCGGGATTGCAGCGTCATCAGGGAAAATATTTGAACCAGACAACAGTGCTAAGAAGCGGCAACTGTTAGTGACCCATGCTTAACAGATGAGTGGTTTGAATCCAATTTGAGCCGTCCAGCTCAACTTGGTTTGCATGTAGCATGAAAGATACATATCGATTATCAAACTGAACACACTTTGTAGCGTATTTCTCCCAGACCAAGTATAATAGGGGGGAAACTAGGTATGTAAGACAACGTAGTAGATAACTAGATATGGAGATCAAAACAAGACTAACTGTTAGCATTAGCTTTGTTTCAGTAAAAATCTACCAAGGATGGTACATACTACGAAGATGAGACTAAGTTCAGCTCATGAAGGTACAGATCGGCAGCTTGAGATTTCACAGCAGTCACCAGACTAAGTTCAGCTCATGAAGGTTCAGATCGGCAGCTTGAGATTTCACAGCAGTCACCCTCCTAGACTCCTGTTTAATATGACTATAGCACGATATAATAGCAAAGGCTTGGCCGTGACCTGAAACATGCCGAAGAGTGAAGCGAAGGGCATAAAAGCCAGGTTTTAGACTTTGCCCTATCCACTTTACCATCTTTTGTGATAATTTAACTATGTTAAGACTGTTCTCCAGTGGACCTCCGTACCAATTGCTATGGGAGCTTAGAAAGACAGCTTCCTGAAAGGTTTAAATCAACAAAAGCAAACTGGGCCTTTGTATTGCAGACTTGCAGTGAAGGATCCCTGAAGCCAACTGCACTTCTTCACCATGGCAAATGCTTCATTTGTCTCTATAGTGAATCAAACCATGAATCAAAATCATCTGATACATTTGAGGGACCAGAATGTGGAGGGGCATTGGCATTTGAAATGTTGTCTTGCACCAGTGCAGATGCAGTTTGCGTCTGGTCATTCAAGCACAATGAACTGCCTGAAAGCAGGCCATCCACCGAATCATTGATAGATGTTACTTCAATCTGCTTAGCATATCTGAAGTCAAAGTTGTGGTCAGAGTTAAAACTTGGCTGAGAAGTTAAGCTTGATGCAGCAAAACCTTCGTTCTGGACAGACAGGGAAATCTCTGAAAGCAAGTCATCTAGAGCATCATCAAGAGGAGCAGGTGCCAGAGATTTGGAGGAAGTGCAAGATGTAATTTTCTCGTTCGATTTGCTGACCTTCGTAGTCGAATTGTTTCCAAATGATCCATCTAAATTGGAGCTAGAAAGGTGAGTTCCACCAAGTGAATTAAGAAGCATGTCAAGTTCTTCTGCAGCAGCCACCTCAAACTTGGACCCGTCGCTATGGCCTGTACCAGGAACAGCATCCATTAGTCTTGCATAGCTCTTATCTTCTTCAGATTCTGAATCCACAAGTTGAGCACTAATTTTGGGCGGTGATGCGGTTTTTTCTTCTTCAAAACATTGTGACTGATGATCTGTTTTCATTTGATCATCACAATGGATGTTGCTGGCATAGCCATGATTAATTACATCTTTCCCGGCATCTATGTCCTTCAAGTTATGTTGAACCAAACTGTCTTTAGCATCACTTTCCTCAGATGTGTCACATTGAATCAGTATTTCATTGTCTTCAGATGCATCAGCCTAGGAATAATCAGATGAATCAGGGATTTCAAGTCAAGCTGAACGGATATGAAAACCACTCAAGCATAAATAGCATGTTTGACAGAAAAGGAGATCTTCATGTCAATACTTATAAAACAGTCATGCAAAAACATGAAATGAGAACCTTCATAGACAAATAGGCACCAAAGGGAGGGGGAGCAATTAATGTTACTCAGAATCTCAAAAGAATACCAACAGCAGCTTTAGCTTTATGCACACGAAGACAAATCAAGGGAGAGGTGTTAATCATCCTAATGCAATTGGTCAAATAGCGCAATAGGGTCCAAATGTCCATTCAAATTCATTACCCTATCTAATCCTGTATGGAAGGCTGTTGTGCTCCAATAAAAAAAAATGTCATTCCGCCAATGAAAAATACATCAATCAGAAAATTTTGGACTAAAGCTTTGTTGCTTCAAATGATGGCAGAGTAGTAGTGCAGGAAATTCCCATGACGAGTGCTGCAGCAAGCAGAAGCAAAAGGAGCATCTGCAGATGTGTAAGAGGTGAGAGATCAAAGCACCCTGTCCTAGCTGCAGGCTTGCAGGACGAGGCAGATGGATATCAGCAATAGCAGCAGAAAGCACCAAACAGGGCATAGTACAGCTGTATTGTGAGCAAGCGCCCAGGAGGAGGCAGCTAATAATCATGGTTGAGAAAGCGGTGACAAATATTTAGTATAATGAGAGCAATGACACATTACGTTTGCAACCTGAATGGGTCCATGTATGGTTGTGTTTGTCAAGGAATAAGGAAATTTGGATATGGCTTGGGTATCATATTTTATTTGTACACGGATTGGATTAGACTTCCTCATCCCTTTTTTTATTTAGATATAAGCTGGACCCCTTCCAAAATTCAACACATCATAAATTTGTTTAACACTTCAAGATAATAAATGTTCTTATGAACTATTTTATGAGTTCACCCTCCTACTTGCACATGGTGCCAAGGGCAACCTACATTTAATTTAGTTCATAGCAATTTTCGAAATTAGCTTCAGAGTAAACATTGGCACACAAATTTCCCAGTGAAAAGTGAAATTACAGTTGTGGTTTAACTAAAGGACAACTTAGTGGTCTTAGTGCATGATTTCATAAATTTCAATGTTTGGAAAATTTACAAAACTAAACACGACAGCCATAAACAAGAATGCACCAGATCCTCAGGTAGTAGATCTTCTTCAACAAAAAGTCTCTGAGAGAGCTTGAGCTTCGAAAGCTGGATGGCCAATGCATGCAGATCCATGGAGAGAAAAGGCACCTGAAAGTTGAGGAGAAAAGATATCGTTGCATGAATATGTAAGAATTTGACAGCAATGGGGGAATAAGCCACAAAAGTACAGAAGGGTTCAAGAGAAAAGGAACCTCTACATTGCTTGATTGCTTCACATCTCATATTCTGCCTAATAATCTAACAGGCTGCTATTGTCTAGTTAATCCAAACAAATCTACATACACACACTTCGACAAGACACTCAGCCAAAGGCCCAAAGTGTGTTTCCCACCATAATACCATCCAATTTGAAACAAAATATTCACTCTAGTAAATTATCTATATCAATGTTTCTAAGATAAGACCAAACCCTATAGCAGGAGTGTCAATATCTTGGACAGCACAATGCAAATCATGAACATGATATAGCAAAATGCAAGTCACAAACATGGTATAGCACAATAGCAGGTTTGTACCTCAAAATCTGGTGCTAAATCATCCTCTAATATAAAGTTATCGTCTTCACACCAGGACAGAATCCCTTCCCCTTTAGCTTCAAGCATAGAGGTAGAAGCCTGCATAAAATCTAGAAAAAGAGCAGATCAACAATCTTAGCAGTTAGCACCATTAAAATAAAGCAATCTCACAAATAATAGACCACCTCCCAATCAACACATCCCATGTTCAGCATGTAAATAATGGGATCTACATATCAATTTGCAGAACTATGAAACAAAAAGTATGTAGTGATTATATGCTAACTCATTGTGGTAGGAATTGTTAACACTGTAACTGAACAATCAACGAGATATGTGCTCAATTCTTGCTAATAAGAACACAGAAATTACTACTAAAAGCAAAGTATACCTTAAAATGTTTCATATACTCGATCAATGTAGTGGGCATTAATATGACTAGGAACAAAACATTCCTTACTTCAGCTAGTGTTCATAGTACGGATTTCGTCATATTTAGAGGAAGTATAGCAAGGATCACATAATGACCTAAGCTTGGTTGAAGCGATCATCTGAATGAGCTAAGTCAATGAACAGATAGTGGCAACGCATGATGAGGCTAGAAGTGGTAGTGAAAGCTGGCGGCGCTACACTTACCAAATGGCGAGTCCTGGGAGGGGAGCCACGGCGCGCCGAGGCCCCGCGCCTCGCGGGGCTGGGCCCGCGCCTGCTCGAGCAGGAAGGCGAAGTCGGCGCCCTTGCTGCGCAGCGGCACCTCGCCGGTCCATTCCGCGTCAGGCGCGGGATCGTCGGCCTCGGCCTCGGCATCGTAGCGGTCCCAGTTGGAGGGGAGGTTGCGGCTGCGGGGGCCGGAGGAGGAGGAGGAGGAGGAGGAGGCGGCGGCGCGCTTCTGCCTGTGTGCGGCGGCCGCGGCGGGGGTCTGGTGGGTGCGGCGGCCGTGCACCGTGTGCGAGCGCTTTGACTTCGCGGCCGCCTTGGGATCCATTGGCGGAAGCGGAGGAGGTGCGAAACGGATGGGGAGGGCTTCGCGGTGCGCTTCGGCTTCGGACCTTTGGTAATCGCTGAGATCGCTGGTGTGTTTTCGTATTTGCGGTTCTATCCTGTAGGTTCGTGGTTATTATCCGCGTCCGCCCCGGCAAACCGTTGCGTGGCCTTTTGTAGAACTCTGGACGCCTCGACGTCTCGTGCCTCCTGCGGTCGTAGGAAACAACTAGAAGAGCCTCGAATAAAGAAGATAAGGGAAGGAGAAAGCGCCTCTTGATTGAAAGGAATTTAAAGGAAAAACACGGGAATCCTGTATCTGCATTTGATTTAAAGAAATCGGTCCATCGAATTACTTAGGTTTACTGTGGCATTATATGAAACCAAATGAATTTCAAAGGAATCAAAACATCCACTCTAACCTTATTTTTTTTCAATCCTCTGTTTTTTCCATCCTGTGTTTTTCAATCTTCTGTTTTTCACATGTATTTTCTATTCAATTTTTGTGTTTTCTTTGTTCCCATGTTAAGAGAAAATTGATCATTTGCCACTTTGAAGAGTGGGCTTCACAAATTTGCCACTTTCAAAATTGACTTCGTAAAAATGCCACATAGTACATGTACATCTTGATTACCATGCCATTTGAGCCATTTAGCTCATTTAAAGGTCTTTTTCACTTCCAGAAATTAGCAAAAAAATATTAAATGAGCTAAATGGCTCAAATGGCATGGTAATCAAGATGTACATGTACTGTGTGGCATTTTTACGAAGTCAATTTTGAAAGTGGCAAATTTGCGAAGCCCACTCTTCAAAGTGGCAAATGATCAATTTTCTCGTTTTTAGAATCATGCTAACCAAAGGGGAGTGTTATTCTGTTAGGGGCAAGTTGCTAACACGAGTTGAAAAATAACACCGATGGGTCACTGGCATATAGCCTCAGACTCCACGTATCGTCAACACATTGGATGTTATTTTAAATATTTTTTAACTTATATATCTTTGCAATGTTATTAAACAAATTTTCCCTTTGTCGTTGGTACTTATAACTCGACTGTGCATCCGAATTGCTTCTGATTTCATATGGTAGAGCAGTAGATAGGCAAAGAAATTGTAACATGTTGTGCCGTGTCTGGCTAATAAGAACCTTGTTTGAGACTGGGGCTGTTTTTTGAGTTGTGACTTATAGTTTTTTGGTTGTAGCCTATTATTTTAATAAATAATGATTACTGAGAGATGTCAAAAATCAAAAGCCGCGGAAAAGAAAAAAACGAAGACTTAGATTCATAGCAGATGAGAAATCATGCGAAAGACGATCCTTAGGGGACGTTCGTATTGATTTTTTTGCTGAAAATAAATAGTAGTGACTGAAATAAGTAACTTTTACAAAAAAAACGGGCGAGCGGTGATAAAAAGTGTATGAGATATGCGTGCATGTGATGGAAATGAGAGAAGTAAAGTGCATGATGCACATATGACCCTTACCTTATCCTGTTATTCCCAGAGTTAAACGGTAGTAAGAAGCGAAGAAATTATTTTAGAAAGCTAAGTATTTGTATTGTCTTTTGACTTTTCTATATAGATCATTGAAAAAACCAATATAAAGGGCCTTACTCCTTTCGCAACTCATCAGTCAATCTGAGCCATTGGTTCCCATTCGGACGGCGCCGGGACCCTCGAACCGTATCCCACCAGGGGTATTATACCCACTGACCCGCTCGAGGCTCGACTCCTGGAGTCCTGACCCTTCGTCGCTTCGTCGCGGCGCCGCCTGGAGCAGGTGTGGTGCCTTCCCCTTCCCCGTCTCAGGTCTCCTCCCCTTGTATTGTAAGGTTGAGTAATCGCAAATTATTCTCCCCCGCAGCAGCAAACAGGATATCGAAGGGGAAAAGGCTCGATTCATCATCCGCTCTCGAGGTGCGTGTCCGCCCAAACCCTAGATCTCCCCCTCCCCCTCTCGCTCCCGGCTATTGATCTACGTTTTGCGGTAGCTTTCCTGGGGTTCGGGTTGGTCGATCTGTGCCTAATTGCTTTTGGGTCAGGAGCTAACACTGAATGTTTGTTGGGATTAACTGATAGGGGAACTGTATCTAGGGTTTGGTTTTTATCGAAACAAACCGCCTTCCGTGCTTCCTCGCGCTGTTCATCCCCTCTACTGGGCTGCTGTTGAGTGCTTTATCTAATCGTCGCGTGGTGGGGAGCCGGGCGGCTATGGTTGGATAGGCAGGAGATTGTGTGGTGGGATAGGCGGGTGGTTCATTTTTACTGATCAAATCAATTGCTAGAGTAAAAAAAGCGTCTCTTAGGGTTAGATGTATAGCTATAGCTATGTTTAGAGCAGCTGGAAATTTATGATGTAGACACATGTTTTACTAGATTCCTAGAGTTTAAGAAAAAATATACAGTAGTCTACTCTAAATTATGCGTGCATCTGTGCCGTTCTGGGTGGTAATTGCTTTTACTTTATTTGGGGTTGTTTTCTTCATTGAAGATTAATGGTCTAAATGGTGTGCAGCTTAGGTTTTAAAAACGGATCGAATAGTATTCTTTGTCGGGCGGATATAACAAGGCCTACCCAAGAAGGAATGCCCTCGTGCAACAGGCAGAACGTTGTTTCTTTTTGTGCTATGCTGTTTGCTCTCTTTTGCAGTTGCAGGGGGAGAAACACTAAACATTCTATTGGCTAGTGGGAGAAACACTTTCGTATTGTTTAGGTTCGGCTTTAATCGTTTTGAACGGTGTGCAGATTTAGGTTAAAAACTGGTCAGTTTAGCAGGTGCAAAATCTAGCCCTGATGATGTCTTGAAGTAGATTGCAATTCTTTTGATCTTCTTTTTATTCACTTTGTTCTTCTAATATTAACAGTTTTGAGTGAGTGTGCAGATTAGGTTAAGAAAGGGACTGGGATTAGTGTTTTCTTGCAAGAGCTTGAGCTTTATAATGTTCCAATCACACAGTGGGCGTTACAGGGGTAAAGTCAGAGGAACTGTACTTGTTGGTGATCCTAAAAGATATTTAGGTCTTGTGAACCTGGTTTGGTTTAGCTGCATGTGTTCCCTTTTTCTATTTTGTCATCTGTATTGCACTATGATGACTTTAATTGAGGTATTCCTTGCTCCTTAATTACCAGATAACCCAATCACGTATATATATATAAGCACTCAAGAGTTCTCGTGATTTGGACAAGGATTTCTGACGCTTTTGTCTTCTATGTTGGCTTTCTACAGCTTTAGTGTCAACTGAAGTGCTTTCAAAATCATGGCGGAGCACTTGGCTTCAATATTTGGCACAGAGAAGGATAGGGTCAACTGCCCATTTTACTTCAAGATTGGGGCTTGCCGTCATGGGGATCGTTGCTCCCGTCTGCACAACAGGCCAACCACATCACCAACTATTGTGCTTGCTAACATGTATCAGCGCCCTGATATGATCACCCCTGGAGTTGATGCTCAAGGTCAGCCTATTGATCCTAACAAGATGCAGGAGCACTTTGAGGACTTCTATGAGGATATCTATGAGGAACTGAGCAAGTTTGGTGAGGTTGAGACCCTGAATGTATGTGACAACCTTGCTGACCACATGATAGGGAATGTCTATGTCCAGTTCAGGGAGGAAGAACAGGCAGTTGCTGCGCATAATGCCCTTCAAGGCCGCTTTTACTCTGGGCGCCCGATAATTGTTGAGTATTCCCCTGTGACTGACTTCCGTGAGGCGACTTGTAGGCAGTTTGAGGAGAACAGCTGCAACCGTGGTGGCTACTGTAATTTCATGCATGTGAAGCAGATTGGCAGGGATCTCAGGAGGAAGCTCTATGGGCGTTCCAGGAGGAGCCATGGGAGAAGCCGCAGCCCAAGCCCACGCCACAGGAGGGGCCAACGTGATCGTGGTGATGACTACCGCCGTGACCGTGATGGTTACCGTGGTGGCCGTGGAGGTGATGATTACCGTGGTGGTGGTGGTGGTGGACGGAGGGGTGGAGGCAGCAGGCATGACAGGTACGATGATGGAGGAAGGCGTAGGCAAGGTAGCCCACCGAGGCGCGCAAGGAGCCCAATCAGGGAAAGCAGCGAGGAGCGCAGGGCGAAGATTGAACAGTGGAACCGTGAAAGGGAGGAAAAGTAGTGATGTCTCTATGGCAAGCGTTTCAGGGCGTTATCTGTTGTAATTGTTGCTCAGATCGTTGTTTACTGCTATGTTCTAAGTTGGAGTTCGGTGTGTGGGTTGATATTATGCTTGGGCTAGTAGCCTTTAAGTTCAGGATTCTTTTGGTTCATGAGACATTTCAACCGTCATTTATTTCTGAATATGTAGCGTTGGATCTTTTGTCATATTATTCGTGTTTGTACTCTTATTAATATCGATTGGATTCTCCATCTTGTGTTTTAGTCTGGTGATTCCCAGTGGTTTTCAAGTCTTTTTTGAATGGCCCTTTTTCTGCTGGCATTTTGGTTTTGTGCACTGGCTTGCAGATGTAGCTCAACGTTGTTTTGCTTCTTATGTTTTGCAGTTAACCAGAGCATCCCATCATGTGCATTGCCTGTTTCACCGTTGCTACCTGCTGTTGTTGTCCTGTTATTACTGTGTGCTAGTATACACAAGCTTTGTTCTGACTCCTCGGTGTGGCGACGCCCGCGCAGCAGCAGTGCATCGGTGGTGCTCGTTTGGTCCCTGGCATCTGTGACGGGGATCGGGAATATCCTCGTCTTATGGATATGCTTATTCTCCCCAATGCTCGGAGCAGTTTATTGGCCCATGCGGCCACATTGTCCACCGCAAGCTCCAAAACTATACTGTCATTTCTATCATCTTTGTTTGGTAAAAATCGTACTAGCAAAAAAAAAAAAAGGAGATGCTCATTCTTCGTCCACACAATTCTTCTTTACGGTACTAAAATACAGTAAACAACCACATCTCCAACTCCATGCGAATGATGCCAAGCGCCGGAGCGAACTACATACGGAACTTTCAGTACCTTGCATTTACAACTTTTTTTTTCAATTTTATTCCCATACATCTATTTTTATAAAAATAACCTCTTTCTTAAACTTAAAAAGACGATATATATATCATCTGCCGTATTGTTGTAGCTAGACAGGAGGAGTTGGTGCAGCAGATGGAGCCGAGGCCCGGCAAGCGTGCGAGCTCTAGTGCTGCCGAACTGTGGCAGCTCCGCAGCACCCTGCCGAGCCACAGCCACTCGGCCAGGCTGGCGTGCATCCCCATATGAGTCCATTTTGCCCGTGAAATGCACCGATTCAGTGCAATTAAAAGCCGTTGAATGTCTATGAAAAGCTTGTAGTAATAAGAAAGACCTCGTAATTACGACACCAAATATACAAGCTCGCATCTCTGATCTATAGCTAGTTAGTCCTCTTTCGTGTGTTTACTGCCCTGCGTTTGCCTGCCCCACTACTAAAGATGTGTTTGGTTTGAGAGATAAGATAGATGGAATAGGATGGTTCCTTTGACCAAGCATATCCATATGTTTGATTTGAGGGATGGGGTGAGATGGAATGGTCCAAAGTGGAATGAGTCTGTGCAAATTTAGAGAATATTCTTCTTAGATGCTGGACCATGTGGTTCCACCTTTTTTGTGGAACCATCTCATCCTATTCCATCCCATCCTATTTCACTTTCATCACTCTAACCAAACACATCCTAAAGGTCGTCTTCTATACGTACTAGTAACTCAAACTTCTGTAAACGTTTCCGTCTTGGAAAGCATGAAGAATAGGAATGGTGCTTGGGTGACTTGGCGCAAGCTATAAGAATCGAAGTCTCTTTGATGGCAAGCTAGCTAGCTTGGCAGCGAAAGGCCTTGTAATTGCATCACCGAGATGTCAACGCCCTTTCAGAAAGAGTTTTCACGGAGTCTTCTGAGCCCTCCTTAAATCTGAGTGAGAGACGCACTCATATAGTCATATATCAACAATCCATGCCATGAGCTGCTAATCAGTCTATGATATGTCTGACTAACTCACGGCTATAATGGATAAAAAACGAAGAGTCTCAAAACCAATCAATTAAATTGCATGTATATGGATGCAAACCAACTACCTAGCTAGTCAGTTATTAGTGTAGGAACTTCCCTTGCTTGCATCAGTGTTAACCACTCTCAAGTAGCTTGTGCCACGGCTACTGCTTTCCTCGTCACTGTGAACCAATGAATCGTTAGAATAATCTTGTTTTTCAAGTGTGTGAGTATAAGTACGAGATATAGTAGAGTTCGTCTTCACGTGTTACTTAAATTAAAGCCATGACTAATTTAAAGTCTGAGCACGTATGTTAGTTGAAGAGTACACACACATAGAGACCCGTATACGATTTTGCCCGATATAAATAAAATAGTTGTAATATGTACTACAATCAATTCATAGATCTCGTCTTAAAAAACACTTTGTTTGAAAAATAATTATTATAGAAAAAAATAACTTTTACAGTCGAAAATAAGAGACCATAACAGAACAAAATGAGAATAGACTTTTAAGTTTAAGATATATCTGACGCAACTATAAGGACAAGATAGCTAGATAAACATAACACCGAAGGAATATGGCAAACCTCTCGATAAGATCCATGGGAGGCAAGCACGAACCATCGTCTCCCCTTCCTCGATCGAATAGCTTAAGTTATTTCACAAATTATGGCTGAAAAGCCCGTGGCTTATGGCTGAAAACACTGTAGCTGGCTGAAAAAAGCACTGTAGCTGACAGAGGCTTATTTACCATAATTAAATTTAAAAAAATTTAAAAATAGAAAAAACATATTAGCCCATCACGTATAATGTAAACAAATACGAGGAAAAAAAGAACCGGTAAAAAAACTCAAAAAAAAGCCAAAAGTTCAGAAAAAGACGAAATTTATGAATAGTGCAAAAATAAGCTGAAGCCAAAAGCTCAAGCCATATTGATCACACCCTATAGTGCTTGCACGCCTCAGGGATCAGGAAAATGCAAGCATACGGGAAAAAAACTATTTTCTTTTTGTTAAAAGTGTCAACCATATATAAGAAATGAGGAAGTACGAGGACAAAATAAAGCTAGACCTCTTAGTTTGAAATATGTATGACTAAAAAGAATAATATAAACTTGTCTAACTTTACAAGAGTAGTAGAGGCACGAACCCATTCTCTCCTGCTGCGAGCGAGGGGAACGTGAACTATTCGTGTCTTATTCTAAAAAAAACGAGGGTAAAACGAGTGGAGAGAGTAGTGATGGGAAAGTAAAGTATAATATTCGATATTTGTAGTGAGAAAATACGAATATAATAAATAAAATTTATATTAAAAAATATTTATAGTTATATTTATTTTAAAAAGTAAATTCATATTTATGTTTAAAAATGTTTACATTTAGGACTATTCCATTCGTATCCGTCTGCGAGAGAGCGTAGCGCAGACGATTGATTTCTCCATATCCAAAAATAATAGAAGAAAAGAGGCAGCGAGTCACTTTACTCCCTCTCTTCCCCTTCCGTTCGCTAGAAGGCTTCCCGTTCTTATAAATACCAACTCCGCCGGTCTTCTTCTCCACTTCCCCCCGACATCCCCTCCCCACCACCAACCGGTCGCCCCCTACCTACCTCCCGCCGCACGACTCCCGAGGCAGGCGAGCCCCCCCCCCCCCCCCCCCGGGGATTCCTTCCCTTCTTCGGCTCCCGCGCCGATCGTGCTCCCCGAGGTGACCGTTTCTGGAATTTGCTCGCGAATTTTCTCGGATTTTCTGCGGGCTGAGTTTGGTTCGCGTGTGACCGTGGCGGATTCTGTGGGTGCTGCGCGGGCGGAGGGGGCGGGATTGGATCCCGAGACCGACGATTCGAGTGATTGGGAACTGGGGAGGCGTCGGGCGAGATGTTTCTGTGATTCGAGTGATTGAGCTGTGGTCTCATGGGCGTTCGGGTTAGTTGGTTTCTGCTGCAAATCATGGTGGTCACGGGAGGCTATCGGAAGGTGGGAGTTGCGTTTAGGTGCTTGGTTCGTGCGCAGGATTCGGATTTTTTTTACTTTTGATTGGTACGTAGTTGCATGCACGCTTGATTGATGCAGCGAAGCTCACTTTAAAGTGTGCAGCTTCTAGGCAGCATTGTTGGTGATTAAATTGTGGTGGACGGTTGATTTTGAAATTTTGTGCAATAGTTTATGTTTTTCAGTTGGGATGTCTGTAAATTTGAAATAATGACTGCTCTCTTCGCAAAAAAGAAATAATGACTACTCTAAGTACAGCCGTATAAACACTTGGTTGGCGCAAGAGTTTTTTGCTTGGAAGTGAGCAATTCTTAGTTCAAGGGAGACAGTACACAGCTGCGAGTTAGCAGTTGATTTTTTTTTGGTGGGGGGGGGGGGGGGGGGGGGGAGTATTTGTATGGATTTCAATATTTAATGGTGAGACTTGTGTGGATTAGTGAAAACTTAAAGCTTCCATTAGTTCCATGTGAACTTTTTGTTTGGTTATAAAATTTTGGTTGGAGTTTTTCATTACACACACACACACACACATATACACACACACACACATTAACACAGATACATCTAGGTAGTTTTTTATCTAGAGGACTTTTCTGCGGATTGTTTCTTAAATGTGGAATTACGAGTTATTGTAATTTGGATTGGTGTTTAACTGTTTATGCGTGGATGATCAGGTGGTGTTGTTGAAATGGCTGTTTATATGGTAGCAGCAGCGCCAGAATAGCCTGTGAGCAGGGGGGGTCTTTGTTGATTTGTGCCAATGTGTTTCTGGTTGTTAGTTGGGGATTTCACTAGTATGAATTAAATTGTACATGCATTAATGTTGTTGGCTGAACATTTGGTTTTACAGTGGAATTGGCTTAAATTAATTAGTAAAGAACTGGCTGTGATCGTTTTGGCTTCAGCTTTTAGTTTCCAGCTTATTTTTTACTATTCATAAATTTCATCTTTTTCTGAACTTTTGGCTTTTTGTTGAGCTTTTTTGCTGGTTCTTTTTTTCTCGTATTTGTTTGTATTATATGTAATGAGCTAACATATTTTTTTAATTTTTTTAAATTTTAATTATGCTAAATAAGTCTCTGTCAGCTACAGTGTTTTTTCAGCCAGCTACAGTGCTTTTCAGCCATAAGCCATAAAAAAAAGCCCAAATGAGCACCACTAATACCTTAGGATGCACGAATACAGATTAATCATTGTGAGATACATATTCTTTTTCCTTTTATTGTAACGTGCTTACCTCGTCTCTCATTTACACTGTGCAACCATAATCTATTTATTTTTTAGGGGTGTGCATGCGTTCATGCGCACTTGTGCCCAGACGTGTTTTGGTTATTAATTTCAGTGGTGTGTTCGCAGTGAACAGTTTCTCTAGGATTGAATTGCTTATTTACATAAATGAAAGCTATGGTCTGTGGAGATGATTATTCTGATGGCTACAAATTGGTATTTACTCTTATCTAAGCGATAGCATATCCTTTCATATGTCAATTGTTGTTTGCTTTGCCTCCTTCATATTGCTTTTCCCCTGTACTTTTAAGCCCATAAAATTATCAAGATTTCAAAGATAACATCATAACCCATATGTAGGCAAAGAAATGAGTAACTCAATGATGCAAAACTTACCTTGGTTATATTACTGGAAATCTAGACATAGTTTTCACAATTGATGATCTGATGCTTTGAAGGATTTCACTTGTAGAAATATATGGACAAATAATTGTGCATAAAATGGTTAAATTGGGCCATATCTTTGTTTGAACGAATAAGCAATCAAAAAATTCTAAATATGTGGAATATGGATACATATAAGGGTAAGATATAATTATCACAGCTTATAGTGGCCTGATGCTGTCGAAACGTGAAGCTTGAGCTGCATGTTCAATATATTTCTGCAAAATGATATACAACACATGAACACAATGCGATGTGGTGCCTTCAGAAAACAGCTTCCAATTGACAAAATATTTTTTAAGAGAGAGAAACCTGACATTTCTGTTGGCCTGTAAGGCTGTAACTCTGGTAGTTGAGTTGTAAGCTATTTTGTTTGTATATGTTTGGTTCGAGATCTTATGTTTCTTAGCGGTCAACCTATTGTGTTGGAATACGTAAGCTATTTTGTTCGTTCAATCTGTTGTGTCCGGATGCAAATGATTTATTTATTTTCCTTCCATTCTCAATCTTTGGCGTATCTCTGAGAATGTTCTTGTTTTCTACCACAACTACTTTAAAAACCATGCTTTTTCTGTATTTTGCATGTCTGCATACGCAGCTTGGACTGCATGCTAACCATATTTGGTTAATATGATATGCAGGAAGACACAATGATAATGCATAATTGTTGATCCAGCTTGCTGTAATTCTCCTTACGCAAGGGAAATAGCAGTTCACATTGTGTTGCTTAGAAATATGGTGTGGAAAAATCAGGTTGCTAATCTTGAATCAGAGCGAGAACAAGTTAAACCTGAAAGTTTCTATTATGGAGGCACTAGAAGTGATTTATCCAACCTGGGTGTGCAAGTTGCGGTCAGAGTTCCAGGATATGCTATTGATGTTGGAATCTGTGATTTAAGGAATTACTATGACAGCATTAATAATCAGCACCCGCATGTTCCACATGTAGGTTTCGATCCGAGTTTTGGCTACCCATCTACTATGTACAATCTCTGCATGTCAACAACAGCTATGAACAGATATGTTCCTCAGACTCGAAGTTTTGGATTGGGCACTCCACTACCGCCACCTTTATGTCATCAAGTTGTTACAGGAACTATGGATGAGAGTGACAGCAGTGGCAATTTTGGTGGTAGCACAAGAGAATTCATCAAAAGGAAAAATGAAGTAGTTGAGGGTGGTCATCATTTTGTTCATGGATTTGCAAGGTCAAGTTCATCTGCTTGTGTGCCTCAGAATCCTGCACATGGGCTGTGGAATGCTTCATTTGAATCACATGGTTTGCCCAATGCTGCAGCTTCCAACCCACCAGAGTACCACGGTGATGGTTGGCCATTCTTAGAAGGATCTTCTGCAGATGGACCGAACATGTCCAATTCAATGGCTGCTCACCCGGAATTGGTACGTCATGGTAATTATGTAGTTCCAGCTGCTCACATGGTCCAGTGCAATACATGGATTGCTCATTCTGCAAACGGTATTGGTGATGGAGTACCACAGTGGGCATACAGCACTGCAGTGGCCAATCCTCCAGGTAAGTAAACCTTTTGAATAAAGATAAGTGAAAGTTGTTTTGATGGTTTGCTAAATGATGATGTGAGGGATTATTTCATGGTTGGTAGTGTATTTGGATATCTGAAGTAGTGATTTACTATTGTTGGTAGCTTCACTTGTTAGATTTACAATAAATTATTGGTAATTTATGGCCTGGCCAGAGAATGGAATCTATGAGTATGAGATTTGAATATGTAAGTATGTAACTGGAAACTCTTGCTTTTAGCAGGTCAATTTGTCCACTCAGGAACCATAGGCATGCCAAATGGAAGTTTTCAGGATTATCAAGCTGGCCCTTCTGCCATTTGTCATGGGCCTTCACCTCAATTCCGCCATAATCATGTGCATAGCATGCCAGCTCCTGCTTTATTTAATCAGATTCAAATGCACGTACCTCATCGACAGGGCCTCATTAACAATGTAGTGCATGGTATAAATCCTTCTGGCGGCCTCCCCTTGCATCCAAGAATCCTGGCTTTTGCATCCAATTCTGGGCGTACTTTTGGGCCTCCTATGCATCCAGTTTTGACAAACCAAGTTGGCAATGGGAGCTTAAGAATTCTGCCATATGAGGTGACTTCACATTCCCACTCTGTTTTCCTCCTGGAATGACGACATGCATGTAGCTACTAATTACATGTTGGATGATATTAAACATACCTTCCTAGTATGCTTTGTTATGTTTACTGCGGTCTTTCTTACTTGGGAAGCACTGAAGATGTTTTAGCAGTTTGCATTTACAATTTGGACTAGAATCCTTGGTTCTGGAAGGAAATGAAAGGTGTTTCTTATTTGAAATGCTTTAAAATATGTGTTGGTCATCATGTTCCAGAAATCAAATTCCCTGATATTGTTAACGAATCTTTTACTGTATGTACCTTTTCACTGCAATCTTTGTTGCCTGATTAAGTTCTCTTAATTTCCGCCAAGATAAATGAAACAATTATTTTCATTACTGTGATATGTGAATCGCATTTTACAGTTGTGTCCGGCTGCCAGCTACCTCTAGTTGGATATAGGTACCTACTAAGTTTTGTTCTTGCTATGGAAACTTCGACATCAAAAATGGCATCCTGGCCTCACTAAAATGGCATATTCTACATAGCTGAACCTACTCTTTACGAATGATTTCCTATTGTATATGGGTATATGACGTAATCAATTTGTCCCTACAGAGTGCTACATTGATGAATCTTTCAAGATTTTATGAAGCAGGGGATGTTATTGATGAACATAGAGACATGCGGCTAGATATAGACAGCATGACTTATGAGGTATGGAACGTAATGCCAGCTCATTTGGGTTGTGAGTTTCTTGTAGACTGCACCTTTTCTGAGTCTACATTTAACTGATAAAAACTGGTGTTTGCTTCTCCTACAGGAGCTTGTATCATTGGAAGAGCAGATCGGAGATGTGAATACCGGTTTGAAAGAAAGCTACATCCAAGAAAATTTGAGGTCAAGTTTTTATGTTCCAGGAGCAGCTTACATGTCTGATCAGTCTTCTGTGGAGAATGATGCTTGCATAATGTGCCAGGTTCTTTTGCTTTCACATTAATCACTCGTCATATTCACTACTGAATTTTGATCTGTAAAATCTGTAAATCATTAGCCATTTATCAGCTCCATGATAAATATCATGTTTGTCCCATAAGGATAACCTGTACCTCACCATTTTTAGAAGCACTACTTAAAACAGTGAACATACCCTTTTGCCACATTTGACAGCGAGATAGCGAAATATATATTTCTCCAGCAAATATTTGTTTCTTGTTTCTAAAGTGCGTTTGCTGTGTCTTGCAGGAGGAGTATAAGGCTACAGAACTGGTAGGAACCCTTGATTGTGGTCACAAGTACCATGCCATGTGCATAAAGCAGTGGTTGACGGTGAAGAACTTGTGCCCCATCTGCAAGACAACAGCTTTGTCAGCAGATAGAAGAAACAGATGATGAGATGATGGATGCCAATAACATTATTGGTTATTTACTGCGACAAACATTCAGCTCAATTTTGTACATAAGACACGCTGCATAATGCTGTTACCTGTATTTGCCGTTTGCTTCGCTGTGGACATAAGTCATAACTGAGCTTCCCAAAACTGTACAGCCAGAATCGTACATTTTGTAGGATGTTTGCGTGAACAGCTCTCATGATGGCTTTGCTAGATCGCCTCGTTTTTACCCCCTATTGTACAATTTTGTAGGATGTTTGCGTGAACAGCTCTCATGATGCCCGCTTTACGCTGGTCGTTCCTGTATGGTGAATCATCCTGTAGTCTGGTTGTGGGAGGTGATGTTAAAGCAGCAGGAGCTAGTCGTGTTTTTTTATGTACTCTTTCTACTGTTGTTTCGAGCAGTGTTTTACATTCACAGTACATCTCGTGATGTCGTGAGTTTGAACTTCGAGGTTCGAAATGCCGAAGCAAGGCAAGCAACGAGGATCTCTCATTGCATTACGCAATCTCCTGCTGTGCTTGTGCACACCTTCGCACTTCTGCAGTTCGACGGTTCTCTGAATTGTGTCATCCATTCCAGGTTTAACTTGAAGTACATGCAGTGCATCGCCATGTCTTACAGGGCAGGTGCCTTCGCTGATGACGCCAGGATTTTAACTCAAAAATATTCGTAGAGTAACACTTGTCCATGCGAAGTATGTGGATACAACCGAAGGACTGCAGGAGGGAAAACAAATGGAGAACCGTGGCGCAACTTACGTTACTTACTACCCTCATAAGATGGAAATTTATAACATGGTAGCACTCTAGCAGAGGCTGCAGAGCAAACAAATTGTGAAGGCAATGCTACTGCGTGAATCGGAAATAAGCAGTAATACACATTTCAAGAGGTAAAAGCAGCAACAGAAAAGCCTATATGAAAATCTGATAAATGAAAACCTTACACTTCCATATCCCTAAACTATACCAGCAAGCTGAAGTCCTGAATTAATTGATGTATCAAATGGCAAAATGAGCAATGAGACACTTCGTAGCACATGAATCCTCCTACTGCATAGTATCAGCCACCTCATGTATCTGTTCTTTTTGAGCTAAGACGAACAAGAAGCAGATTTCTTCACTGCGGACACATCATCCTCGGCGCAAACATTGATTGTCTTCCCCTTCGGAGGAGCAGCAGGATCATCGCCAATGTCGAGGGCTTTCTTACGACACGGTAGACCTGGGTAAGCACCTCAGTGAAGGCATCCTCCACATTCATCGACTCCAGGCCTGATGTCTCCATGAAGGTGGTGTTCTCTCTCTCAGCGAATGCTTTCGCATCCTCGGTTGGAACAGCCCTGAGGTGTCGCAAATCCGCCTTGTTCCCCACAAGCATGATCACGATGTTGGCGTCTGTGTGATCCTTGAGCTCCCTCAGCCACCTCTCCACGTTCTCGAAGGTGACAGGCCGGGTGAATTCATAGACAACAAGCGCCCCTACTGCTCCACGATAGTATGTACTTGTGATAGCTCGGTATCTACAGAAGCAGCACAAATTGATGATCAGTTGCTGTGCAGGGAATAGTTGAATGGCAAAAGCAGTAATGCGCCACATACTAGTCAACATGTTAAGCACAGGACTTTGGTTATGACTTTTGTCCTCAATTTACATCAAGATTATTAAGGCGGTAAGACGAGCTGAGGCGACCCACCTTTCTCACATCTTTTAAGCGATAAGTTGCGAGGCGAGACGACACTTTACACATATCCTAAGGTGAAGAAAACAAAGCTATAGAGAACTAAAGTAGAAGAAATCCAAAGAGGAAGAAGACCTAATTGCAATTTTATAGAACTCTGAAGACTAAATTGCAAAAATGCCAAACTTACCCAATCCCTTTTAACCCTAGCTGCCCCCTGATCGAGTCATCGATCACGCACTGTTCTCAACTTTCCCTTTCTTCTCCTCTCTCATTCTCTTTCTTCACCACAGGCGCTGGCGTCTCCTCTCTCATTCTCTTTCTTCTCTACCACAGGCGCCGGCGAGGGCCAGGCCATACCTCGTTGGCAGCCACTCTGCTCCACCTTTCCCCTGCTGCTCCACCAACCCTACCACCATCTCTTCCACGGTGCTCCACCACAAGACTGACTCCCTCTGCACCGCCTTCCCCTATCGCGCCGCCATGGCTCACCACCGGCGGCCGAAGACGATGGCATGGGCGCAGCGGCTTGGAGGCGACAGTGCGGGCATGGCGGCCTAGAGACAGCGGCGCGGGTGCCGCGACGGTGGCTTGGGCACGGCATCCTGGAGACGGCGGTGCGGGAGCGGCGGCCTAGAAACAGCGGCGCGGGCGCGCTGAATGCCTTAGTCATGCACGGCAAGGCGGGGACGACACCTTGCCACCCTAGACCACCATGTCCATACCTTTGAGGCAACACTTAAGCCAGGGCCGGCTCTGGGGGTAGGCCGGAGGGGCGCCAGCCTAGGGCCCCGGGCCAGGGAGGGCCCACCCCCCCGCGCCAGACTACGGGCTACGGCCAGAGCCCAGTTCCCAGAAGGCAGAAGCCTGCATGGTTGCATACATGCGTGCGGGGCTGCGGGCTGGCTTTGAGTTTTGTGATTGAGCATTTGAGCCATGCATACACGTTTAACGTTTTGTGATTGCGACGCTTCAACTAACGCCGTAACGCAGAACGCCTCGACGCTTCGACTAACGCCAGAAGAACGCCGCGCCGTCGCGCCGATTCGCCGAAGTGCCGAACATGAAGCCGTGAACTCCGTCCGCGGGCCGTGGCTTCGACGGTTCAACGTGATCGTCTCCTGCGCGCTGCGCCGGAATCGTGGCCGTGAGGCCGTCGCAGCCCGAGACTCCAATACGGCAATACTCCATCCGTGATCGCCATCGGTGATCCGTCCATCCGTAGTCCGTTCTGCTCTGCTGCCTCGCGCATCAAGAAGTGCTAGAAGAAGTTCCTTTTTATGAAAGACATTGGATATTTGTCGCTCCTATTTGAGGTAAATTAATTCTTACTAGTTACATTTGGTTTATGAACTAGTTAATACCTAATTAGTTTATCATATTAGAACTATTGATTTGTGTCACTTTAGACAATATAAAGTTTAAACTGCATATTTTATAAGTAGAAAAAAATTTATAGTAAAAGGCCCATAGAGCCGAATTCGCCCTAGGGTCCTTGAAAACGTTGAGCCGGCCCTGACTTAAGCGTTGCCTTAATAACCTTGATTTACATGTTCCCCAACCCCATGCTCTAGATGTCCATGTATAAACACCCTAGCCAATCTTTAACTGCAATAGCTTATTGCTAAAAATGTGATAGCCTGAGACATGGAAGGTGCGATCATAGAAGGCCATGAATCGAAAGAATGCCAAATCTCTCTCTTTTTTTTCTATCCTTCAAGGATCCAACCAGTTCAATCATATGCTACAACAATTAAGGATCACCAACCAAAGCTGCAGAGATCCACACGACACAGACATACCAATTGCTAACAAACAAAGGATGGATGGAGCTGATGGAGCACACACGAATCTATGGGTGTTGGGTACCTTTCTCGGCCCACGGTGTCCCTGATCTGGGCCTTGACAACCTTGTCATTGACGTGGATGTTGCGGGCCGCGAACTCGACGCCGATGGTGGACTTGGACTCAAGGTTGAACTCGTCGCGCGTGAAGCGTGAGAGCAGGTTGGACTTGCCAACCCCAAAGTCCCGGATGAGCACCACTGTGAGGACCCGTGGCATTATCACAATAACACTAGTCAGCTGATTATTATTTATTTGCACGGTAAAACACCGCTCTAACGAGTAATAAGCCTATAAGAGTATTGCAGCAAAACAATAATTAGAAACAAAACATAATATTACATAATCATAAATATGCAGGGCTAAATCTAATACAAAGCTACAAGAACTTAAATATTATAATACCAGAATTAAACTCTTCTATTTAACTTCTAATGATACAAGAGCTAAGAAATATAAGACAGCGCATTAATTTATATGTACAATGTGGGTTGTGGCTGTGCTACTAGTAACCCCCTAGTCATTCCCACTCTCGTATAAGGTGTCCACTTATATAAGGTGTCCACTTATACGGGTTGCTCTCAAAACCATCTCCCTCCCAATCGAGATAGAACTCTCGGTAGGCCTCATCCACACCAAGTGAAAACCCAAGATAGCTATCCTCTAAACAAAGAAAAATAATAGCAAGGGTGGATGCAAAGTACTCAGCAAGCGTTATTAAAAAAATACATTGTATGTTCATAATCTTACATTTCCTGGAACATCCATTTTCATTCCTATTCCCATTCTCATGACATATAGAACATAAATATTTTTAGGTTGTGAACAAATTTTGGATTGTTAATTTAGAAATCTACTATGCACCCGCATAAATGGATAAAACCTCCACTAGCCTCCAGTCCAAGAGACAAGCACGAATTCATTATTTATATAGTACTACGCAGGATTGTACCATTTTACCTATAGTTGCCCTGATTTTTTTTGTAGCAAATGGATCTTTGCATTTTCTTATATTTGATGCCCAAATCAGAGCATGAAACTTTTACCCCTATCTCAATATATTATATCTCCACCCAATAATTCTTAACCAGTGGCTCGAAGTGGTCTCTCACCCTCACCCGACGCCCACCAACCTCGAAGTAGTTGTTTATTGAGGTGGTCTAACACTCACCTAACACTTTACTGCGCTAATATATATGCCTAGGATCCCCCACTTCTGGGTTTTATATCAAATGTGATTTTCTCCTGCTTTGTATGCCCCACTTCTGAGCTTTATACTAGTTCTGAGTTCCTCCTGGATCCCCCACTTCTAGGCTCTATACCATTCTAAGTTCCTCCACCTAATTATACTACTTACCCATGTGGAGATGATAATAACCTTGATAGAGTTACTGATTATGCCCGTTTTCCGACAGAGCAATGCTTGATACGTCTGATATGATCTATTACACAAGTAAAATTTGTAAGTTCTTAGACTTTATCCTGCAGAGGGTCCCAACCTTGCCCTCTATCACCTGCCAAAGGCACCCTCTGCCCATTATAATCTGAACTTATCATGATTGATATTGTGGTAGATCTTTCTGATCATGAGATGGCGTAAGATTGTACCCTACTATAGTTAGTTTATGCCTCTAGTGATCTAGTGAATCCTATGACTATTTTTTCTGGCTTCGCCCTTGGCTCTCCATTGTTGGTTTTGTGTGGGATCGTGCCGGTGCGTGCGCGGTTGGGCTAGTCGGGTGCACGTCGAGTGGGCCGAGGAGGTCAATCTGATGACGTGGGAAAGCGTGCAAACTCCAGCAAAAAATGAATTTTGGACACTGTTGGACCCCTAAACATCCAAATTCCGTTTTTGGCCCCCTAACCAAAAAATTCCAATTTTGGACCCCTCCCGACCGCGCGTTTCTCCCATTGCGCCACGCGTCCCGGTCGTGCGGTCTAGTACCGCACGACCGCACTGTTCACGGGTCGTGCGGTACCAGACCGCACGACCCCTCCGTCGACCGCGCCTCTCGCCGCCCGACCGCACGACGCGCCTCCCGAGCGCACGACTCGGCTGCTGACCGCGCGTTTTCTCTGCCGACCGCACGTCTCGGATGCCGACTGCGTGTCCCCGCCCGCGCGCACGTTGCAGACCGCGCGATTCCCTTTCCGTCTAATCCTTCCGCCGAAAGCTTCACGGGGTGGCCTTTTTTCGCCTCTTTGCATGCAGGTCATACACGCGTCAGTAGTATGTAACATGGCCCCCCAATTTTTGCTGAATGGCTAAGGAGTGTTCGCAATAAAATGCCTTGGAGCTCGCTTGGTGAGCAGATGCATGCGGTGAAGACTTCTCGTTTGCAGTTGAAGCAAAGACAGAGCGAGAGAGGGAGTGAAGGGAGGAAAAGAAAGAGTGGAAACCGAGATTTTTGAGTTGGTTTTGTTTGGAGTCAGCAGATTTTGCAATTACGAAAGTTGTAGATCGTCTTCTGAGCTTCAAGAAGAGGTAATTTTTGTCCCCGTGCAAGTATTTTCTATGAATGTCATTAGCCCGTAATTAGGCAAACCGTCTGTCGTTAATGTTCTTATAAGGCAATACAGTGTTTATGTTGTAGGTAAAAATGATGCATGATGTATTGTAGTGTAGAAAATGTCGTATTTATTTGTTGAAGTTATGTAGTGTAATGTAGTTATTTTTTGATGACCATATGTGCTTACATGTGTAGGTGTAGAAAAAGTAAATATTTAAATTGGAGCATTTGTGAGTGATAGCAACAGGAGTTAGATTAGAGACAATTTGTATAATTGGTAGGCTTAGTGAGACAACATGTAAAATTAAAATTGAGAATAAATTTAGATTATTATAATAGAAATACGAGGAAAGTAGTACGAAGGGATAGTAAAATTAAATAAACTTAGGAAATGAAAGTAGAAAGATATATTTTATTGATTTATGTACGCTTTCTTAAGTGAAAGCCGCATGAAGTGAAATATACGGTAGCGCGGAAGAAAATTAAGTAATGGAAATTTTGCATTAATCGGAATTGAAATTGGTTAGTGGAAGCCGGCGTTATGTAAAATTGTAGGAAAGAAATTTTACGAATTAGAAATTAAGGTCTATAAATAAGACCGCTGGAAATAAAAATGAAATGAATATGTAATTTGATGTATGTTAGAATTTGAAAGTAAAATAGTTAGAAATAAATTGTAGATTTAGAAATACAAAACAAATACTAGTAGATTTTGTGGGCGGCAGGAAGTTGTATGAAACACCGCACTGTTAATGTTAAATGAGGTAGTGGGTGTTTGATGGTGATTGTTACATGCTGTGTACTAAAATGGTTGATTATGCACTTATGGTAGGTACGCAATGGCTGACATTCAACAAATGTTCGTGTTTTATGGGAGTGGTCTCGTACATGATGGGCCGTATGGGGCGGACCTGTCAAATTGCGAGCGGACCGTGATCCGGGCACCCGGTCTGAGCGCCATGAGCTTGTCTGAGCTACGAAGGTGTGTCCGTTCGGCGTTCGATCGACACACCGCAAGGAAGAAGTTACGGATCGAGACAGTCTATGCCTCAATGGCGGGTGATGGAAGGGAGAGCATATGGCAACTTTTGAAGGTGACCAATGACGCCTCATGGGTGAACTACATGGAGGTCGTGTGCAACCCTGATGCTGCGATATATGCCAGGCCAATGGTGTATGTCGAGTTCGTGAAAAGGGCAGAATCATCAGCCATGTTTGGTTCTGATGCCGCTGGTGGAGATGTAGAGCTTGGGTTCATCTCCGGCGGTCATGAAGACGCTTCTGCGGGAGAACATGTGGGAGAGGAAGTGGGTGATGAAGACGACAGGAGGCGTGCGGAGAATTTCCAGCCCAACGAAGGTGTGGACGAGAGGTGGTGGGCCTCCCGTATTGACTGTCATGAGTATCTTGGGGACCAGGTGGAAGAAGAGGACATTGAGGAGGATGAGGAGGTGGAAACAGGCAGTTCTGGAGAGGACAAGGATGGCGAAGGTGCAACTGGAGGGGTGGTAGGTCGTGTTGTGACCACGGACGGTGCGTACGTGTCGTCCAGACTGGACGACAACGCAGCGGCAGCCCTAGTTCTGCCACAGGCGGAGGGGGGGGGGAGAATGGGGGTTCAGCGAGGGCGCACTCTTTTTGGGGCAGTGCTTCCGTAATAAGAGTGTTGTCCAGCAGGCTATTGCTAGACATGCCGTCAACATAAGCCGGACATATCGGGTCCACAAGTCAAAGCCGGACACATATGTTGTGAAGTGTGTCGACGGGTCCTGTGGTGGCAAAGTTCGTGCATAACGGTACAAAGGCGTTGGCACGGAGTTCCGGATAACAGTACTGCAAGATCACAGTTGCGAGCTTGTGGGGCCAGTACATAGACACCGCTACATGACATCATCCTATGTTGCGGAGCTGGTCACGTACCTCATCCAGGCGGATGTGTCCATTGCCGGAAGGTTCTAATGGCAGAAGTAGCGAACACGGCGTGCTTCAAAGTGAGCTACAAGAAGGTATGGCGGGCGAAGCGAAAGGTGCTGCACCGTATGTATGGGACGTACGAGGAGGCGTACGACCTGGTCCCAAGAATGCTGCACCAAATTGCACAATCAAACCCAGGCACGTACATAAACAGGCAGGAGAGGGTCCATCCTACGGAGGGCCCGAATTGTTTCATTCTTGACAGAGTGTTCTGGGCCTTCCATCAGGCGATACAAGGTTTCAGGTGGTGCCGTCCAGTGCTAACCATAGATGGGACGTTCCTATCTGGCAAGTACAAGGGTACTATTCTCACCGCAGTTGCAGCCGATGCAAATGACCAGTTACTCCCAGTGGCATTTGCAATTGTGGAGAACGAGAATACAGATAGCTGGCTTTGATTCCTTTGCAATTTGAAGCATGTCGTAGTGCAAGAACGCCCTGAAGTGTGCCTTATCTCTGACCGCAATGCGAGCTTGCTGTTTGTGTTGCGAACGTTGCAGAATGGGACGCAGCCCCCCTTCCAGTAGAATGATGTGAAGAACCGCTGGTGCATGAGGCATATTGCAGCGAACTTCCACAAAAGGTTCCGTAGCAAGGACCTAATGAAGATGTTCAAGAAGCTATGCATGCAGAACCAGAAGCGGAAGTTCGACACCTTGTGGAGGCAGCTCGATCAGGAGGCTACCAAGCATGTGCATATAGAAGCAGGGGCCGTGGAGGGGGGCTCCACAAGAGTCGGGGTATTCACACAATGGATTCGGTCCAATGCACCTGACTTGAAAATGTGGTCTTTGTTGCACGACACCGGTGGGGCAAGGTATGGGATCATGACAACCAACATGTCCGAGGTTTACAATGGTGTCTTGAAGGGCGTCAGATTCCTGCCGATCACGACAATCGTGGCCGAGACTTGGAACCGTACCGTCGGGTACTTTGTGAATAGAGCCATGATGGCGCAGAAGCACTTTGAAGAAAACAAGCAATACTCTGAGGTCATGCAGGCCTTCATGGACAGGAAGATAGAGAAGGGTCGATCCCACATTGCTCAGCCCATTGATGGCTTAAGGAGGAAGTTTGAGGTCCGCCTAAGCCAGAAGTATGTCATGGGTCACATTAGAGGGGAGCGCAAGCAGGTATGCACGATTGGTGATGAAGCATCTTGCATCTGCAACAAGCCCCAGCTTCTGCACAAGTCATGCTCCCATGTGTACGCGGTCTGCGCTGTATGGAACCAGGCGTCGACACAGTACATCTCCAAGTACTACGACATGCAGCACTTGTATGCAACCTGGAGTGCAGAGTTCCATTCCTACGGGGTAGACATGCACTATAGGAAATTATGGTCAGGGGAGATAAAGTGGGTGTCCAACGATGCACTCAAGCATGTCGGTCGTGGAAGACGACAAAGCCGTCGCATCCGCAACGACATGGATGACAGCCAGCGAGGGGATCGTGTTCAGCGCCCGAAGTGTAGACTATGCAAGACGATTGGCCACTCCCTCAGCCAGTGCCCAAACAGGCCGGCATCAAGCAACGCTCCGTAGTACCAACCACAATATTTTGTTGTACCCATTGTTGCTTCCATGTGTTATGTGCGTTGCGATGTACCATGCATTATTCAGGAGGTGTACGCTGCATTGTTGGCTCCATGTATCTATGTCGTGCATATTACCATGTTATGTATGTTTTCGTACATTCCATATGTTGCCTTGTCGTGTGGGTCATATTTGTGTGCACATTTTATGTATGTTTTGGTACATTTCCGTACGTTTCCCTGTCGTTACATTTGTTGTTATTTATGTTGTCATTTGTTGCACATTTTGTTATAAATTTAGACTCACTTGTTATCCTTCTTTGGCAGGACATAGCGTTCGAGTTGCTAGACCCCCGTTGGGATAAGCACCACCGATGCCATGCGTGGTCATCGGGAGACGCACGAGGGCCTCCTTGCTTCGTCCTTAGGGGCCCCCCGAGAGAACTGGCGTCTCGACCAGCGGTACATCCCACTACTGCGGGACACCGGGCTGCTGCCCATTGCCCGCATGTTGGATCTACCGCACGCGTTCCAGTATGATGCGCCGCTGCTTTCCGCTCTCGTTGATCGATGGAGGCCGGAGACTCACACCTTCCACTTCCGGTGGGGGGAGATGACGGTTACTCTGCAGGACGTGACGATGCTTACAGGTCTACCCGTCCGTGGTGCTGCTGTAGTGCCACCCCCAAAGGTAACAGATTGGAAGGTCCGTCTGGGTCACCGCTTCGGTCATCCGATCCCAGACAACGCAGCTGGTGTGCCACATGGATGGCTTCGTCGCTACATGACCTGTCCTGCACACGCACATGAGGACGAGGTGCGGACGCACTTCGTTGCGTACCTGCTATATCTGTTCGGGTGGGTCTTTTTCCCTAGCACCACTGGAGACTCTGTGCAACCTAGCTACATACACCTAGCGGAGTCCTTGGCGGATGGCTGGCCTGGTCAGGTGCCACAGTATAGCTAGGGATCAGCAGTTCTTAGCGCCACATACCGAGACTTGTGTGACGCCTCGCAGCGTAGCTCGGCCAGCGAGCCGGTCCTAGCCGTCTGCTACCTTCTCCTTCAGTTGTGGTCGTGGGAACACTTCCCCGTTGGCAGGCCTGCCTTTGGTCGTGTTGTGCACCCTTATGACCTCAGCCCGCAGTTCTACGGCCTCGATGGTGGCGACGACCCCGTTGATGGGCCCACAATGGGTACACGTTGGACACATGGTCAGTTGAGATGGGCAAGGGACAGACCGAGACGTGCGTACACGGATTTCCACACCAGGTTCGAGATTCTGCCCGACGCCGACATAGTCTGGTGGCCATGGACTCCACGGTTCATTGTGGCCACGGCCCCCCACTCGTTATCATCTCAGTGCAGGCAGGATCACAGCTACTGGTTGACGAGCTGCCACTTGGTGTTCTCGCACTGCGTCGAGCCATACAACCCACACCGAGTCATGAGGCAGTTCGGACTATACCAGCATGTCCCCCTGTCAGGACGCCCTCTTGCAGACAGCACCCACCGGTATGTCATTACACCATAAATTTAATTAATGAAGTAGTCTGTGCCCCTTCTAATTGTGTAATGTCTTATTGAACTTGCAGGCAATCGAGGAGAGGGCGAGCGACAGAAGACTGGAGAGCCACACAGCGACGGTGGACAGACCTGTGGCGTGACCAGATGGATACGATGGTTGTGGACGAGACATGGCCGGATGACCCCGCAACGCATAGGACATACCTTGAGTGGTACGCTCCACGCACCCGCACTAGGCTTACTGGGGAGCCGCCACATCGTTCACTTGAGGTCGTTCACGAGGCCGCTCTACAGGCAGGTCCAAACCGTCATCTAGCGGCACGGCACGACCAGGCGGCACGAGATTAGTATGTCATTAAACAGTGCAGGATTACGTTTTAACTGACTGTTTGTTTCACTGCAGGTGGACCGCCTGCATCGTATTGAGGACAAGGCTGCTGAGTCTATACGCCGTAGGAAGTCAAATACGACTGAGCGGTGGGTCAGTTCGATGCGCAGCATCTACGATGAGGCAAGGGCTGCGATACGGTCCTTGAGTTGTGGTCGCCACCGAGATGATGTTGTTGCTACACGCTGTGGCGGACGTGGCCAGGGACCACCACCCCCCTCCGCGCAGCCATCAGCACCACCATCAGCATGGCCATCGTCGTCGCATCCATCCTAGTCCGAGAGTCGGCCCAGCTACGCTCGCTCGGCCTCCACGCGCTTCGGACCGGCGGTTGGACAATTGCCAACTATTTGTTCATCCACTCATTTACCATTTATGTCTAAGCACATGTTCGTCTTGCAGCAATTGCGACAGGATAGCACGTTGCTATGGGCATCATCAGCACGGAGGGCGACGGAGGAGCGACCGCGCTCTCCAGGCCGACGGGGGCCCACTCCAGAGAGCGATCCTGACTCGCCACACCAACCAGAGGGGCCGATGCCCTCGTTCACCCCTACCGTGCAGTCCAACCTAGATGACCGGGACATGTGGTTTGGGCAGACGTATCAAGGCTTAACATCGCAGGAGTACACGCACGACTACCCGTCGACATCGTCATTTCGACAGCCACATACCCCGGTATGCAGTAACGTACTAAGCTAAACATGTCTATTTCAAAGCCATCTAATCGCACTGGCAAAAAAATGCAGGTTTACTCGGAGCAACAAGGCCATGACGTTCACGGTGGGTCATCCGCTTTTCAGAGTACCCAGGTAAATGCCTTGTGATTTTACTACTCATTATGAACATTTTTTGTACTTTCCATTGCTTAATTCAGCTGTACCATCTAAGCAGGACGTAGACCCCTCCTCCGAATGGCTGAGCTCTATTTTTGGCCAGCCGTCGCAACTCCCCACAGAGTTGTACCCACCACCGCCTCGGGCGCAGCCCTCGCACTACGATCTTCGTGATGCACCGCGCTCCCCTAGTAGGTTCATCTTCTCAGAGGATCATATACGCCGTCCGAGGCGGCGACGAGGAGATGATGAATGAATTTTTGTAATTGTGCTATTGTGACGTCGCATGGTTTGCTTGTTTCGCATGGCTTATGAAATTATTTGTTCTACAATTAAGGCTTCATTGCAATATGACAAGTATGCACGTATGTGGGCACTGTACCTCACAACACGCATGTGATGTGTTTTCAAGTGCTTGATGGTTTGATGTTCAAAGATGGTTTACTGTATAAAAGGGTTGCTCTAAATTCTTTGATTTACTAGGGCATACAACCAACTGAGAGATGACAACACGGGGCAGCGGGAGAAGACACGATAGCAACAAACACAAGAAAGAAAATAGCTTGACGACAACGTAGCATAAAACATTACCAACATACACGAGGAGAACCTCCAGCACTACAACTTGAGGATAACAATAAACACAAGAAAGAATATAGCACACAACATTAAATTTATCTTCCACTCTAGTCTGTCGAAACGATGCCGCATCCCGACGGGGTCGCAACCCCCCACAACAACTCTCTCCTGGCGAACAATGTCTGTCCTAGTGCCCATTTCATCCTCCCACACCCAGAATTGGCAACCACCTGGGGCTTTCTGCGATTCAATGAGAAGAAGATTTATAAACATGCCACCACGATTTGAATGAACCCGAAACAATCTTACTCACCGAGTGAAAGGGGCACTTGTAGTAGTGCCGCCCAGAATTCGAGGCCGTCTGTGAGGTCTTACGTCTAACAACCGTGTTGCATTTTGGGCAAATCACCGTGGGTGCCGATGAAGAGGTGCTGCGCTGACTCATTGCCTAGTCCGGAGGAGTGAGCACGAAAGAAAACTACACAGAATGGGACACAAGTAATTCAGGAGGTGATTGATAACAAGGCAAGGGACTAGGTGAGGAATGGCTCCCTTTTATAGGCTGTGTGTGGGGGGGCAGCCTCACACACAAAGACCACACAATAAGAAGGCATCAGGCAATGACAACACGAACAAGCACATACATTGCACGTACACAAAAGAGGCCAGCTTTGCTCAATGAGATGACAAAAGAGGCCAGCTTTGCCCAGTGACATGATAAAACGGGGCAGCTTTGCTCAGTGAGAAGACAAAACATGACAGCTTTGCGCAGTGACCACACAAAGAGGGGCAGCTTTGCTCAGTGACATGACAAAATAGGTCAGCTTTGCTCAGTGAGATGACAAAAGAGGGTAGCTTTGCCCAGTGACATGACAAAACGGTGCAGCTTTGCTCAGTGAGAAGACAAAATATGCCAGCTGTGCGCAGTGACCAGACAAAGAGGGGCAGCTTTGCTCAATGACATGACAAAAGAGGCCAGCTTTGCTCAGTGAGATGACAAAAGAGGGAAGTTTTGCCCAGTAATGATTACTGGCCTCTGAGAAGGCAATGTTGTAGCACTTATTTCGTGGAACGTACTGTTTCCTGCAAACGACTGAAAAGGCTACGTTGTACCAAATACATTGAATGGTCCAAGCTTTGAATTTATTACGAGACTACAGGCTCGTAGGGACATTTATTGCTACACTGGAATCCTGACTATGCTCAAAAGATTCCCATGTCGTCCTCTCCATGGACTATGCCCGCTGCACCAGATAACCTGCCTACATAAAGGCCTTCTATGTCTTCCATACCACATCTCCTCCTCAAGCCATCACAATATTACTACACAACAATGTCTTCCTGGAGGTCCGACCCATTTGGAGTGCCGGAGTGGCATGAGCGCCTGAAGTGCCATTGCGGCTTTAGGATGATGTTGTGCGTCTGGACGGATCGAGTACAACGAGCCAACTACGGCCGTAGGTTTTTCAAGTGTCCAGACCTGGATGACGACTTCATAGTAACGACGACAACTAAATCATTTGTTTCTCGTTATCGTTTTTCAACTTGATCCATGACATCTACCACGCCACACATAGCCTTGCGAGTTCATCGAATGGATGGATCGGGTGCCGCCGGCATGGCCACGGAACCAGCC
The DNA here is from genome assembly GCA_017311315.1 of Dendrocalamus latiflorus. Taxonomy (NCBI): domain Eukaryota; kingdom Viridiplantae; phylum Streptophyta; class Magnoliopsida; order Poales; family Poaceae; genus Dendrocalamus; species Dendrocalamus latiflorus. The sequence continues at coordinate 32,715,123 of CM029614.1, read as the reverse complement.
AATGGAGGTGGAAAACAAAGGACAATACTTTGTCAAGATGACTCAGGCTCGCGAGGTGGAACGACAGATGCGGCTTGAGCAAGAGCGCTGCGTGAGGGTGGACCAAATCCGTCTGAAGGGCAAGGAGGATGAGCTGCAAAGGAGGCGGGAGCAGTTAAGTCTGCGTGAAGCAGCCATCAAGCGTCAGGAGGAAGAGCTTCAAGCTCGTGAGGCAGCTCTCAAGACCAAGAGTGACAGGAAGAAGGATGCAGCGGAGCCATCTTCAGGGCGCGAGAAAAAGGGGAAACAACCATGCTACACCCAGTAGACAAAATGTAATAGACCCAGCAAGTTATATTCCCTAAGGCATGTTAGGACTAGTGGTGGAGTTCTGAACATTAGAAGTACAGAGTTCTGATCATATTTTTTTCCAGCTTACAACTACAAAATTGACAAGACATACAAAAATCACAGGGATTGCAAACCCTAAAAACATACCAAACCCTAAAAGTCACTTACCACTTTATATATCGATCGTTCTACGCTCAATCGTTCCTAAAAAAAATTACCAAAATTTTTTATGCATCTACAACATATAATCAACATAAACTTGTTTTACAATTTTATCAGATTTTTTTTCTGATTCACAACTACAAAATTAACAAAACATGTAATCATTACGGTTCCTGCACTCATTCCCACATGTTTAATATCACTTTCCTTCCTTTCGTCCATTTGTTCATATCACATTTGTGCTAAACAGTTTTTTCATTAAATTGCTTCCAATAAAACAACATAACATGATCGAAATTTGTTATTGTCAGTTCAACACATTTTTCACGGTCAGCAATATATGAAAATCACAAATACACTAATCGTTACTTCACACACATTTCGTTCGTACTCTACTAACCAAAATTTTTAATTTTCAAAATTGCACAAAAAAATTACACAAGCGGACTCCACTTCAATTTCATATTTTTTTCAAACATCATTTCATATATAGACATATATTTTTTATTATAAATATAACTTTACAAATGCATAAATATATATACACCTAAATTAAAATAGTAAACCCTAGCACACATGTAAACAGTAAACGCGCGCTGGGGGACTCAGTCGTGCGCTCGGGCGGGAGGTCACGCGGCCGGCGCTCGGTCGTGCGGTGAGGGAGGCGATCGCGCGGTCGGTGCGGGCGATCGTGCGGTCGGGAGGCCGGTCGCGCGACCGGCGCAGAGGGCAGCGGGGTCGTGCAGTCTGGTACCGCACGACCCGTGAACAGTGCGGTCGTGCGGTACCAAACCGCACGACCGGGACACGTGGCGGCATACGGTAGACGCGCGGTCGGGAGGGGTCCAAAATTGGAATTTTTTTTGTTAGGGGGCCAAAACGGAAATTCAAATGTTTAGGGGTCTAACAGTGTCCAAAATTCGCAAAAAAACGGCTGTTTCGGTTTGCTTTTGGGTGTTTTTTCGGGGGTGTTTGTAACGCGGCGGTGACAAGTTGGGCCATGGGGCCGAGCGGTTGGGGGGATTTTTCGACTGATCATGTTGGAAATGATACTCAGCAAGTGCCGGCCTCACTGGGCGTGGCATGACCAGGCTCAGAAACCAGGTCATGGAGAAAAGGTAGCGTGCGGTAGGGCAGCGGAAGAGATCCGGTCGTGGAGAAAAGGCAGGTCGTGCTCCGCCTTGTGGTCTCTTTGACATAGTTGTGGCTTATGATTTTTGATTAAATTTTTTGAATTTTAGCTGTTTGCGATAGAGATTATAGAGAGAGATATTCATTTGCGATTTTGGTTGATACAGATATTAAGTTTTTAACGTATACTACAATTAACTTGTAAATTTTATTTTGAAAAATACTTTATTTAAAAGTTAGGAACTATAATAACAATTAAAAAGTATTTTTAGAAGCCGTTAAAGGACGGCCTCCAAGAGCCGGTGGTATGGCTGGTGCACGTCTGCCCGGCTAAGCGACGAAACAACTACAGTTTGAGAATCGAAAGCCGCTTGCTTCTTGGTCACGGTGCACCGCTTTGCACAGAGAAAGCAAGTTGTTGCGTACTAGGTACAGGGATGACCATAAAAGTGCAGATTTTAAACCCTTTTCAATTTGTGTTTGGTGGAACTAAGGCTGATTATATTGGCTGCATCTTGGTTTTTCGCTATAGCTGATATTTTTAGGCTAAAAATAAAGTAATAGCTTTTAGAAGAAGAGCATGGGCAGTGGAAAAAAGTGCAAGAGAGACACGTACGTGAGACATGAGCGAGAGGAGTGACATATGTGATATAACTATGATTCTATGTCTTATCTCCAAAGTAAGACAAAACAAGAAGTAAAAAGACTGTTTGAAAATCCTAGACGTTTTCGTGACAAATAAAAGCAAATATAAACAGTCCCATCCATCCATGATCGGCTCGATCATGGGTTATGTCATGGTCTGGTTAATTGGTCCCTCACCGAAGATGTAAAATCAAACTCACGGGATGCGCTACCTAGTTGGCTTATGGTTTTTGATATTTATTATAATAACTAGCTTTTAAATGATACGTTTTTTTAAAGATAGGATCTATAAACCGATTATAATAGACATTATACCAATATCAGTTATACCGACTGAAATCGCATGCGTCGATTATAGTAGACACTATACCAATATCAGCTATACCGACCTAAATCGCATATAACCGCCTCTCTCCGTACGCTCGTGTAAACAGCCAGAATTTAAAAACTATAAATCAAAAGCTATAAGTCATAGTCCAAAAGAATTCCATACCGCAAATTAATCAGTGGACCTGAACACGCACGAAAGCTAATTTGAAAATTCAATTTAGAAACTGAGTAATCCTAAGATCGATATGCATGGAGAAGAGAGGAGCTAAGCAATACATTTGTTACCTTTAAATAAATGCAATACAGTTGATGCTTTCTGCTCTGGTTCTTTAATCTGAGTGTTCCAGGGTTTGCACTGCATGTGGAAGCGATTGGGGCATGTCTGCGACTCTGCTCTGTTTCTTTCCTTTTTCTCCGTGCCTCCGTACGATAAGATTTCATAACATATCATCTCATGAGAGAGATACCACAAGTGATCTGGACATAAAAACTTGCGTCGATCGGTGCGTGCCTCTCAGCTAAGCGGTTTCCAAAACTTATCTGGCCATGTTTCCCGGGAGTATTTACTTGGCGACCATGTGGTGGTTAGCAGTTGATGCTTTCTTACTATCTAGCTGCATGTACATGGTTGACATGACATGGTCAATTTGATCATTTCACATCCATGATTCAGCATCCAGCCGGAAGCTTGTATTGTGAGCTCCATCACCAGATGTTTCACATGCATGCATGCGAATATGGACCTAGATCTCTCAATAGCCAGCTCGATAAGACAACGACGGCGTATCAATTAATTCTTCCATATGAAACATTTCGGTGGTGATCGTTTGGACTTATTTTGAGTGGTTTATAGCTGAAAAGTACTGTAACTGGCTGAAAAAACACTGTAGATAACACAGGCTTATTTAGCATAATTAAATTTAAAAAAATTAAAAAATGTAAAAAAAATATGTTAGCCCATTACGTATAATACAAACAAATACAGGGAAAAAAGAACCGGCAAAAAGCTCAACAAAAAACCAAAAGTTTAGAAAAAAAAACAAAATTTATGAATAATGAAAAATAAGCCGAAAGCTAGAAACTGAAGCCCAAATAATCACCACTTCGTCCCTTTGCTACAATTGTGCAGAATTCCAATCAATGTTGACATACCTAAGCTGCTACGCATGGCGCGCTCTCACCAGCCACCCCCCACAGGAGGTAGCGCACTCCTTTGCCTCCCCCATAAATAATGTCGCGTCTGGCACGGCAGCGCCGCAGCGGCTGGAGAGATTCCCGACGCAGACGCCATGAATGGCGGGGTTGGCCATTCGTTTCCGACGTTCCCCATGCATCGCCATGGCTGTGGTCCTGGTTCCCCAAAAGCCAGGAGAAGAAACTCCCCTCGTTTGTGTTTCACCGAGAGGAGACAGGCCAGCGGTCTAGTATGCCATGGATGCATGCATGCTATATGGACGTGCGTACACCGTCACAATTTTACCAGCCAGTTCCTAAGTTAGCTATGCGCTACTCTACTGCTTCCTCAAAAAAAAAAGCTCATAGATCAATGCAGTACGGCCGGTAGTACTCCATTCGTTTTTTTTATGAGGTATATATAATGGCATCGACAACCGCTATATAATATCATATGTACCATCCATATAAGATAGCTCATACAATAAATTATTATTTTTACATATTTCTATAAATAGCTTCTCTATGATATGATATGTCTTTTTGTTGTATTACAGTCGATTACTGCATGAGAAACGACTCAATTTCTATGTCCCTCTCTCACTACATTATCTCTTGTTCTACGTAGCAATATTTATAGATAATTGATATCATATAGATCCATGGTGTATTTTAGTTGGGCACAGAAATTAAGGAACACATGAGACCAAGACAATGACAGAAGAAAATGACTCTAGTGGCCATAATATTAATATCTTGGAAGAGTGCGTATACTAAACTCAAAACATCCAAATTTTTGACATTGGATCAAAAAACTGGCTTCGATCAAACCACCTCACCTCTTGTTTTTGCTCAGTTTTGCCAGAAACAGGGCCGCCAAGTTTGACGGTTTTGGATCCAATAACTCTAGGACTAAATTGTTGCTCTTCAGATTGTTGCCCTTTTTCCGATGTTTGGGGGCAAATTTCGCGTTTCAGCTAGTGACGACGGCGCGCGTTCGCGCGGGGGAAGCAAAGCACGCGTGTGCCCATGCCGCTGTGCGCAGGGGACGCGGTGTTTGGGGGCAAATGGCGGATGCGCGCGCCCGCGGCGTGACAAGGTGGTGATCAGTTGGGCTTAAAAGCTGGCTTATGACTGAAAACACTGTAGCTGACTGAAAAAAACACTGTAGCTGACAGAGATTTATTTAGCATAATTAAATTTAAAAATTTTAAAAAATATGTTAGACCAATATGTATAATACAAACGAATACGGGAAAAAAAAGAACTGGCAAAAAAACTCAACAAAAAATCAAAAGTTTAGAAAAAAAACGAAATTTATAAATAATAAAAAATAAACCAGAAATCAGAAGTTCAAACCGAACCGAACAGATCAGGGCCTGACGCGAGTGGCACGCCACGGTATGCAGACGTGCGACGCCGCCTTGCGTGTATATGTAAACACTTACCGACTTCCTGTGGAAGTGGGCATTCATATATACATGCAAGTGCAGGTTTCCCTGAATATACTCGTATTAAAGGACTAAACAAAGCCGTCATTCACAGCGTGCGTCTATAGAATATTGGGCAAAACCATGGATGGACTGAAACAACCCAAAAATTTCAAAGTTTTTAAAATTTATTTAAAATTCACTTGAATTTGAAAATTTGCTAAATTTGTAATCCCTTCGCGATTTTACGCTTTCCCCTTTGGGTAAAACCGTTTTCACCTTGTCCTTGGTGCCTTCTTGCCCTGATGCCACTCCTGTTCTTTCTGTCGCACGCCCACTAGCTTGCTTGCACCTGTCCGCCGCTGCAAAACTGTCAACGAAGGCATAGCCACCGCGTCACCTCGTTGAGCCGCCATACTGTGCCATAACGCTACACTAGGCCATGCATTGCCCTCTACCACCGCTGACATTGCCACTGCCACCTCTGCCGCCAATCACTCGACTTGCGCTTGGCATCTTAACTCACCGCTCCAACTCGCACGCTCGCACCAGTGAGAAGCTCAGCCTCTCCAGCTACCATCACCGCCGAAGCCCCTTGCGATCCACACGTTGGTCTTGCCATCATTTTGCCCCTGTTGCCACCGCCTTCACCGGGTTATAAAGCCAAGCCGAATAGCCCCATCCCCACCATCCGCACCGCATGTCAACCCCAAAGCCCTTCCCTCACCTCTCCGGCCAAGAATCGCCACCACCGCTGAACTCTCGCTGGTGACCCACGAAATCAAATTCTCTCGATAGCCTCAACCTCAAACAAATTAGCTATGTACATAGCACCATCTTAGTCCTATGAAACTATTCCCTTGCCTCCCAACCCATGTTGCCGTCCCTAGCCAGTCGGCGGCATGCACCACCGCTCGGCTGTGCACGGCCACCGTTGCCAGCACCACACGAGTCACTCTAAGCTAAACTTTCACCACCATCGAAATCCTAACATGTTGTAGATGCTCAAACCACCCTTAGTTTGGCCAGAATCCCGCTGTAGCGCCACAAGTTTGGAGATCCTTTCAAGAATTATGGTTTAATAAGTTCAATTGGTTATAATATAGTATGGAAAAGGATACCACCACTTTCTATTTCTATTGTTTTCTTTTTAAGAAACCGTCACATGCCAACACATTTGGGAATTGTGTATTTACAAAAATTGGATTTTCTTGTTAGAATACGATTATAAATGCTTTTAATAACTATGTTGGTGGTGGTCTAAACAGTTTTCACAATATTGCAATAGATGAGTGTGATGACTTCGAGAATCAACGGTCAAATGTGCTGGTAAAATGAAGACTTACACTAAGAAAGCCGAAATTACATACAAAATCCGTTTGACCGTGTTATTAGATTGTGCAAGATATCTTATAGCACAAGGTGAAGTTTTTTGTGTATATGTTGAATCATCTACTTTCATTAAAGATGTATTTATCTTTTTTTTTTGCTTTCCTACTCTTCTTTTTATGTGTAAATTTAAATTGTTCAATAGTACAAGATTATATTTATATCAATTTAGCTAAACCCTTTGAACCCACCTCTATTACCACCTAGCTTTGCTACATGTGCATGCGTGCTCTATCTTCCAAAGGTTACATGCGCCGCTTTGCCGCCTATCTCAACGTGGTTGCTGCAGGCAGCGCCACACATGCAACTACACGAACCGGACAAGCAAAGAAATAATTAAGAAACTCTATCCCTTCGCTGTTTTGGGTCGATATAGCTAACAAACTTCAAATCCAGAGAGAGAGAGAGAGAGAGAGAGAGAGAGAGAGAGAGAGAGACTTCAAATCCAAAGCTTGACTTTGGGGTGAGGCTGGAGAAGTGGATCGAGAAAACACACCATGCATGCACGCGTGCATCCATCACCTAGCTCCTCTTCGAGTCAATCCACTCAAAACCACGCACACACACGTACGTAGTTACGTACTCCTGCCTCGCACCGTGCCGGTGCCCCCAGATGGTGCTGCAATTACTGCCACTCCCAATCAAAAACCGGTCTTCCTCGCCCTCTTCCCCGGTCTTCCCGACTAAACTCCTCCGAGCAAACGACACGCATCCATGCACGCACGCACAACCCTCCCCGGGTTTCCCTCAACTCCTAGCTACAGCTCCCTGCATCATTTACTCGATACGCAGTCTGCACACCAACTAAGGTCTATTCTTTTTGGCTGAAGTTTGTAGCTTTTGGCTGTGTTTTTTGTTTTTAGGCTGTTTGTGCGAGAGATTACAGAGAAACAGAAGCTCACGTGTGGTTTTGCCGATATAAATGAAGTCGATAAAGTATGTGTTACAATTAACTAGTAGACTCTATCTTAAGATACTCCGTTTCAAAACTATTTACTGTAGAAAAGCCTAAAAACAGTTTTTAGAAGCTGAAAAAAACAAGGCATAAATCCCATTGGAATACTTCGTGCGATCCTCTTCACTCGGCCGGAGCCCTGATGCCCTGCACTTCTCCTCTTCTCCATTGCCATCGAATGCCAACAAGAAACCAAGCATGCGTTCGTGCGTGCATTGCTGATGTGTGATGAGAGGAAACTAGGGATTAACCGATCGCCATCTGTGTGTAACGCCTCTTTTATGATTTCTCTCTCATGCAACGCTGAATTGAAAGGGAGGGAGGGAGCAATGATAGGATGGAATTGAAGGCCGCTCCACTCCCCTCAACGCTAGCTGCGTTTTGACTGGATACAAGTTACAACGATCAGCAACTTCTCCTTTTGCTTCTAGCTAGGTATTCTTCAAATTGTAGTAGTCCTTTCAAGCTAGCTAGCCTTACCTTCTAGTATATATAGGTGTGCTGATGATATACGTGCATACATTTTGTTAAGTCGATATATACTTATGCCAGTCACTCAATTGTCACATTTTTTTTAAGGAATTCAGTTGTGACATTAAAGTTGAGATGACCATATAATTAATCCCTCTCACTCATTAACCAACTGTCGACTAATGACTACACCTACATTTACAACGCTCATATTCTCCATAATTTAAACATTTTGCTTACGCATAGGCAACTGAAAATTTCTTAAGTTTCAATCAATTTTTCTCACCCTTTGATCAATGTTGGGTTAGGGCTTGAGTTACCAGTAGGGGTTTGGGTTCACCAGAGTCCCGAGCTTAGAGGAGGAGGGGCCACAAAAGCATGGCGATGAGCGGTGGCAACGGTGGTGGTGTGGTGCGTCCTCGGACGTGGAACGGAGGAGGGTGATGGGCAGCACCGAAGAGCAAGTCCAGGATGAGCTCCAAGGAAAAAGAGGCGGCAGGAGGTGGGAGCGAATAAATGTTGTCGCCGCCACTAGAGACGAGGTGGGAGGTGGACGGCAATCGCAATGGGCGGCGGAAGTAACAGGGGTGGAGTTGGCTGATGGGCCTTACCGGTGTCGGTGGCAGCGCCAGTGTGGTGTTGGGAGGTAGCATGCGGAGAGAGGTGGGGGTGGCGGCGGCTAGGAGTGGGATGGGAGTAGAGATAGAGTTAGCTTATATATGAAGTGAGGTAATGATGTGTGAGTGCTTGAATCTAGATATAATAACTAGAAAAATCGACTGATTTTTCATGCAATCGTACAATAGATCACCCCTATTTCAAAAACTATTGTGTACTTCGTTTCTCGTGCTACTAGTACTCCACTCCAGTAGGTAGTACCTCCTACTAGTTAACCCCCCACCCCGACCCGAGCCTCTGATGCAAAAGTACTAAGGCCCCGTTTGGCACGGCTCCACTTCACAAGTGGAGCTGTTTTTTTTTTGCTTCAGCTCCATGAACAGCTCCACCGGTGGAGCTGGAGCTGTTTTGGTAGACTGTTTGGCAAAACAGCTCCACCTGTTTTATCATGCATGGTTGAGAGATGTCAATTGTCCAATATACCCCTGTCTATTTGCATAGGAATGACCCGTTAAAACCACTTTTTTCAGCTCCATCTCGTACATATCTTTTGTCTCAGCACGTTTTAAGGTACTCCTTGGGTGGAGCTATTTTATTTTACCCCGTTTGGCACAAAACGGCTCCAAACAGCTCCAGGAGCCGGTGGTAGAGCTGTGCCAAACGGGGCCTAATAGAAGGTCAGGCAGATTGGAATTTGCCATGTCTTCCTTGCTTGGCACTAGGGGAATCAAATCATGCACGGTGTACTTCCATCTACTATCAACAGTGTAGGCAAAAAGCATGTCTCCATCCATCACTACTAATACTTCTTTCGTCCTATTCTTTTAGCTACGCTAAATATCTTTTAGCTATACTTTTTAAAATAGTAATGGACGGCGTATATGGTTTTAGATTTGAAAATCCATTTTCATAAATTGTCTCATTTATTTCAATTATTAGAGAAACAAAAAACCTAAATAAACATGGTTTTTAATTTTCTCATCCCGGCGGTATCATGCAACTATGCTGCTATGCAAGATGCAAACCTATCACCCCATCGATATCACACATAAGTTCAAGAAAAAAAACCATCACATGCACTAGGGAGGAAAACAAAAGGAAGGAGGGGAGTGGTGGCATTAACTGTGCTGCAACTCTGCACACCGGGGTAGGTGAGAGGCCATTATAAGCAGCAGGAGCAACAGGAAGGGTTCTTCCCCCACTGTTCCTCTACAGAGGCATCCGCAGCTGTAGACAACCCTGGCCGGCCGGCCCCTACCACTCGCGCAGCTCTCATCATCTCACCATTATCGATCGCGGCAGAAGAAGCCACACTACCAACACAGCTATATCTTGCTGAATCATATGTAGGGTTCGATCGGATTACAAGCATGGCCTCCTCAAACAGGCACTGGCCGAGCATGTTCAGGTCCAAGCCTGCCTGCGACGTCCAGCAGCCTGACATGAACAACAGTTCATCCCCTTCCCTCCTCTCATCACCTGGCAGCGGCAAACCCTCCTTGATCTCCTCAGGTATGTCGCGTCTTCACTCGGTGCATGTTACTGTTTAATCGTTGTTTCATGATTAGTAGTACATAGGGCTAGGGTTTCTTGAAGAGTTCTGGATACATGAGTAATTTGTAGGTTAATTGCTGTTTCGTTGTGTTTGTGTAGGGTGTGAGGAGATCACGAGGAGCCCGGAGCCGAAGCCCCGGTGGAACCCGCGGCCGGAGCAGATCAGGATCCTAGAGGGGATCTTCAACTCCGGGATGGTGAACCCGCCGCGCGACGAGATCCGCCGCATCCGCCTGCAGCTGCAGGAGCACGGCCAGGTCGGCGACGCCAACGTCTTCTACTGGTTCCAGAACCGAAAGTCACGCACCAAGAACAAGCTGCGCGCGGCCGGGCAGCTGCAGCCTTCCGGCCGCGCCGCCCTGGCGCGCACTTGCGCGTCGCCTGCTCCCGTGAAGCCAGCACAGCACCTCCTATCTGCCCCGGTGGCGCCCACCTCCTCGTCCTCGTCATCATCCGACCGGTCCTCCGGATCCAGCAAGTCGATGAAGCCAGACGCGCTGACGACTGCTGCGGCGGCCGCCCAGGGGATGCTTCCGGCGACTGCCATCGACCTGTTCTCGCCAACACCGTCGCCAGCGCTGTCCGCGTGCCAGCTCTACTACTACAGCCATCCTGTGCCGATGCCCACGGCGCCGGTGCGTGAGCTCACCTCCCCCGAGCCACTCCTCCTGCAGTGGCCGCAGAGCCAGTACCTGCCGGCGACCGAGCTCGGCGGCGTCCTCGGCTCCCACGCGCACACGCCGGCCATGCATCCGGCGCTCTCCCCCAGCATGCTCCAGGGCCTATGCAACGAAGCACTAGGGCAAGACATCATCGGCACGAGCTGCTCCAATGGGATTGGCCAGTGCTTGAACACCACCAGCGGTACCGAGCTGAGCAACAGAACCGACGCGGTGAGCACTGTGATTAGGGAGGACGAGAAGGCGAGGCTGGGGTTACTGCACTACGGCTTCGGTGTCACCACTGCTTCTGCTACTTCGGCGCCTCTTGCCGCTCCCGTGCATGCCGCTGTTGCCGCTGCAGACGATGTCAGTATGTCCGTGCTTCCAAGTGCTGCGCCGAGCAACGTTGCCACGAGCGCTGTACTCACTGATCAGTTGCAAGGTATGTGCATGCATGCAAGATAAGTTGATTGTTTGCAGCTAGCTAGCACTTTTCGATCATCACTGCACTTCTGCATGCAGGCTATAGCTTGTCTCTTCCCTTTTTTGTTGGGTATGCATGCATGCATGCATTGTTCATGCTGCTTGTAAGCTAGCTAGCTGGCATGTGCATAGAAGTGTCTCCTCAGGGGGGTCACCTCGTGCATTGTTGTGCCTGGCCTGTTTCGGTCTACTTGCAGCCTTGCCAATAACTACCGGATTTAGAACAAAAATAACGTAAAGATCTCATACTTTATATATATACTTATTAACATATTCATCAATAATATAGTAGATAATAATATATTCTAAATTTTATAACATCAACTAACTTCGTAACGAAGTTCAATGATAGATAACTATTTAGCATATAACATATCAAAATCAAGAAACCTACTATTAGTGAATGAATTAGAATGAATCCGAGAATAAAATATGGTTAGCTATTGAAATACATTGAATTAGATAATGAAACACATTGAAAATATTTCTAATTTAATTGTTACAAAAAATTGAAATAGAGCATTCTAATATTAAAGCTCTAGCCCACAAATATTTTAAAGATCATAGACTTAAAACCCTAAAACCTAAATCAGAAAATTTAGTACATATTTTGGTCGGTTGACAATTACTTTGTTAGCTATGAAGATCATTGAACTTTGAAACAAGGAGCCAGTCAACCAGGATGGCATGACGAGTGGTTAATGGATGACCTCACATGTTGTCATGGCTATCGGCCATACTGCATACATGATACATACACCAAGATTTACTCCATTTGCATACGTGTGCAATGAAATTAATACACTGAGAAATCTAACCATACCATCCAAGCCCGACGCACGCAGGCGCAGGCGAGGAGCGTCCGGTGTGCTTCCGGATGATGGCAGCTCCGGCGCCGCGCCCATCGCTGTTGCAGACGAAAGGACCAACTCACCAAAGGGTGTGTACGTAGCCGTGGGGAATAGGGGAAGGTAGGTAAGACGTTGTCTGAACCTGGCGTTACCTACTTAGTTGGTTTGGGGCTGATGCTGGCTTGGACATTTGGGCTTTAGGCTGGCGTTGGTTTGGTGCTAAACCGACTAGTGACTACGCTCAATCGGTTCAAGTAGTCTCTATTATTTTGTTCTCTTTTCACTATCGGTTGATATGCTATGTCATGCTAACTTTAACTTACATGTATGTTTTGAAGTGTCTTACTTTATCAATATTATGCGTGTTTTTCTTTTCTTTTCTTCCTCTGTTTGTAAATGTATTTAAATCTTATTTCCTTTAGATAAATATAGTCTTTGACGTGAAGACACTAGTTTTTTATATATAGAAACACACCGTATAAATTTACACTCTAAGCAATACAAATTAAAATTAGCACGGGCTGTGGCCTCATTTGACAATGCCCTTGGCTCTAGCTACCTTGACATGAATGGAGAAAGGAAAGTACTCTTGCCACTTTTATGATATGAGTAAAAGGGAGAGAGAGGAGACGACGTGTCTTTTGTGCTAGCTAGCTTGGATTGCATGGGGTTGCACGTAGTACGGATGGCTCCAATCACATCGCATGCCAACACATGCATGGTGTGTACCAGTACCACAAGGCAAGCAGGCAATGATACAAGGTTAGGCCATGCATGTAAAATCTCTTGTGCATGCACCAATCTTGTCAAGCTTTGTGTGCTGTTGATGCATAGAGACATCTCCATGACAAGGATAGGGGAACTTTCCAGCTCGTAAGCATGCAAACATGTTATAGCTGTAGAAACTAGATAGTGCCAAAAATTGTGAGCTGTTCTCCATGACGACAAAACATGGTTATTGTGAAGGAAGTAATCGATAGATCTGAGTTCAATTTCTTGATGGGAAAGCATCATGTCATGCACTAGTAAGTACATTACACAGCACACATTTTTAGAGCAAGCAACAAATATTAAACATGACGTGAATCATAAGAAGTACTTACACACGGTAGCATTAAACATGTTCATGCAAAAGAAGCTGGTAGTACTGGGCCGATCAAAAAGTTGAAGCATAAGATTCCAAAAGAAGACTTTATGGCATAACCACGAACACATTGGTCACTTCATCATTTTGCATGAACTGAGTAAAAAGATCATAACACATACATGTACTTCCAATAAGAAGGATGGCACATAACACACACATGTAATTCCAATAAGAAGGAGTTCGTATTGTTTTTTTAATGATAGCTTTTGGCTTTGATTTATAAATAGTAATATCTTATAGAAAAACTTATAGAGAGAGATACTTACGTGTGATTTTGACTGATATAAATGAAGTCACTACATTATCTACTACAATTGACTAATAGACCATGTCTTGAAAAAACATTTCATTTGAAAACTAGTTACTGTACAAAACCTATTTAATGTAGAAAAATGGCTTTTAGCTGGGTTTGTTTGGGCTTTTGGCTAGTAACTAGTTTTTAAATTATGTGTATTTTCAAGACGAGATCTATAAGTCGATTATAATAGACATTGTACCGAATTCATCTATATCAATCAAAATCACATGCGAGTATCTCTCACTCCGTGCTTTCTCTTGCGAACAGCCAAAATTTAAAAATTTAAGCCATAACCCACATCCCAAATAACTCACCCTTTTAAAGCCAATACGAACAAAGATTACGGCCCCCGCTCTAACTAGCTTACGGCTTAATGTTTTGGCTGAAATTATACTGCATCTATTAGTTTTTTCTGAGAAAAATGAAAAAAAAACTATTATATCATCACGAACAATGCAAAGGAATAAGAAGGGAAACGGCAAAAAAAAAGCTAGAAAAATCCCTAAAAAGTCAAAATAAGCCAAAGTTAAAAATCAACGCGTTTTAAATGGGTTCTAACGAAAATAAACCGAAAGTCAAAATAAATCTGAACCTAAAACCATTTAGAACGGTCAACAGTCAGCTGGAGATTTTTTAAAAAGTAGCTATCTTTTAATGAACAGTACCCGAACGTAGGCCTGGGTCGAGATCGATCATAAATGGCGCCCTTGTAAAGTCCTGTCGGGGTGCTTCTTTCAAGAGTTAAAAGATCGAGAGGGCTTAATTTGCATGCGTACGTTGTTGAAAAGATTGAAGTGAAGGTGGTAAAAAATTGCTCCGATCCTGCTCGATCTCCAAGCAAACACTTGAAAGCTCTTTCACATTAGCTATGTGCCGTTTCTACCAAGATTGGACGTGTGCATGGCAACTTCAGAAGAAGATGCTTTCAACTTCTTCAGAATTTGTCTCGTGGATTTCCTTCCCGTTCATTCATAGGCCATAAGTAATTGATCGAACTAGCTAGTAGCTTTTTGCAGCAGTTAATTAGTTGCACCTTTGATTTCCATTCGTTGTACACACCCTCTGTTTGCAAGCAGGGCTGTTGGATGTTGGGTTAATTGGAGACACGGCGCCACCCACGGCGACGGTGGTAGCCGTGGCTCGGGATGCCGTGACGTGCACAAGCACCACGCAGTACAGCGTCCCGGCGATGATGCACCTCGACGTGAAGCTGTTCGGCGAGGCGGCCGTGCTGCTCCGCCACACCGGCGAGCGGGTCCTCGTCGACGAGTCCGGCGTCACCGTTGAGCCGCTCCAGCAGGGCGCGGTCTACTATGTGCTGGTTAATTAATTTCTATACAATAATGTTTGATCAAACATTAGCATCTCTCGAGTTAATCTATGTTTTTCTTTTTCTTTCTTTGGCTTGTGCAGGCGACTAACTGAGGACGCTGTCGAGTGAAGTGGTCGAGAAGTACCTTAATTAACGTTGGCAATTCGGCATTGTTGATGACATGCATTTGGGCGAGTTCCATTTCTTGCTAGTTGCCACTCATCTAAATTAGCTCCCTATATATATTTTACTTCATTCAGTATGTATCTAGCTTAATTGTCTTGTATTTTTAGTCCGGGTCGAACGTTAATATGTTTGTTTTTCAATTTGTTTTTGATGCAATAAGCCATTCCAAGTTATTCAGTAGTGATTCTCAGATTATTCAAATCTGAACTCTGAAGAGCATGACATGCATGGACTCTCGGAGGCAGGAGAAACATGGTATGGTCTGCAGGGTGCAGGAGGAGGTTTGATGGCTTGTTTTTGAGATGTGCAGTAGCCTTTTCGCATACTCGAATGCCTCTCCCGTCCTGTGCAGGGGGGAAGCACGCTCTCCTGCTCGACCGATCAGCTGGGCTACAGGAAACTGGACTGCCCTTTAGGGCTGGAAACGAGCCGAGCCGAGCCGGCTCGAGCCAAGCTCGCTCAAAGCTGCGGCTCGGCTCGGCTCGATTCCAAAACGAGCTCCACGAGAGGCTCGGCTCGACTGGTGGCTCGAGCCGGCTCGCGAACCCGAACGAGCCAAAACGGCTCGCCGCTGCCGACCGAGCCAAAATGGCTCGCAGATGCCCACCGAGCCAAAACGGCTCGCAGATGCCCGAACGAACCAAAATGGCTCGACGCTCGCAGATAACACATAACAGATAAAGAAGATAACACATAACAGAGAGCAGCGCAGCAGAAATAGCATTCCACCACACGAGCAATTTGAAATCCTTGTTATCTAAACTCTCGTTTACTTCATCTAGATAGATGAGTAACTCTGACTTTGAAGGCTTGGTAGAAGTGAAACGCAAGAATGACTGAAACTGAGATGAAATTGATGCTAGTGAGCTACTTGTACCCACAACTGAAGAAGAGGTTGCTTCACCTCTGTTGCCCATTCTGTTGTGCCGATGATCCATCTCAAATTGTGAATACAAATCTTCCAATTCAACCTTGACATCATCAAGCTCTTTTGCAGCTTTTGAGGGCTCATACATTTGGTTGAAGCACCAACTAATGAACCTCATCTTAAACTTGGGATCTAGAATAGTAGCAAGGACCATGACATTGTTCTTTTCTTCCAATTCTTGTCAAACTTATCCAACATTGCAGTAGCCATTTTCTTCAAATACTCATCTCCAGAAGTAATTGCGGCTCTTAATGAATTCTTAACATTAACTATACGAGGATAAAAAATATTTGCCGTTGGATAAGTTGATCCAGAAAATGCAGTAGTCACTTCAGATAAGGACTGCAATATTGGTGCAATTTTTTCATACAATAACCAATCTTGGCCCGATGGTTGTCATTGATAATTTGCATCCGTGTCAGCATAACACACTAAAGCATCCTTATAAGCAATACATACTGACAACATTTTGTATGTGGAACTCCATCGTGTAGACACATCAAGGCTCAATCCAGGGCCAATTTACCATCATGCGTTGTGGTTATATCTCATTGTTTGAAATTTACCATGAATAAGTGTCACTCACCGAGGCTGCTGCTGGTTCAGCGATGTCACGATGCGGTGCAGGCCGTGTAGGCTGGCCCCCTATTGTCGACGAGGAGGCCCCGACGTCGGCCGCCTTCTTCCCTCGAGCACGCGATTCCATGCTCCATTCGCGGCCCATGCGCGTCGGTTGGAGCCTTGGAGGAGGCCGCGTTGTGGATCGGGAACGAAGGCCAAAGGGGGTCGGACTCGGGGAGGATGGGGATTGGGGAAGCCGCCCGCGCGCGTGGGGAAGAAGGGGTTCGGGGATGGACGGCGCCCGAGCGCGTGGGGAAGGAAGGGAATCGAGGAACGGGGGAAGGACGGCGGGCGGCTGCCGAGCGCGTGGCGTGGGGAAGGACGGCGGGTGGCGGCCGAGCGCATGGCGTGGCGGCGATCGCCGATCGGGGACATGAAGGGTTAGGGTTAGCGCGTGCCGACTCGCATCGCATTCGCATCAGCCGATCGGCGCATCGCATCGACTATCGACCACATCGATCGGACTGGGCTGGGCCAACTGCAGCATTTGGACTGGACTGGGCTGACTGGGACCCGACCGAGCTCGCACGAGCCAACGAGCGGCTCGCGAGCGACTCGAGCTCGGCTCATTTTTCCCATGAGCTGGACGCTGGGCTCGGCTTGCCTTGAATCAATTACGAGCCCGAGCCGACTCGAGCTCGTTACGAGCCAAGCCGGCTCGCAAGCTTCAAGCCAAATGTCCACCCCTACTGCCCTTCCGTCCGGGCGCTGGCAGACCAACCACAAACTCCATCAGGAGCTAGATAGCCTAAGGTGTGTTTAGAATAGGCATGTTAACGAGTTAAACCCCAACTCAAAATCAATACAATCTACATAAGAAAAATCAACTTTCCACTCTAATCTAATCCACAAAAGATTTTTCACAACCCCACCCAACCCAAACTCATACATTCAACCCGCTTACCAACCCAACCTGTTATTCCTGAAACCTCCAGCAACAATAGAACATCGACTAGAACTTTCATAAACGCAAATTCCAATGAAATCCAAATGTTAATTATTCATCATCACTCATTGCACGACTACCATATAGTCTAATAGCATTACATTGCTATGTGTATAATTTCCAAAAATCACATGACATTACCACGTTCCAATTTCCAAACGAGCACTAAACATAGAAGTGTAGTGCCACCGTTCTAATCAAGATTCCCAAAACCATTGTGTGTGCTCTCTAAAATGTTGATAGTTTACAAATTGAGCACGGACACTATAATTGTTGCATTCAAATTGCAATTCAAGTAGATCAACTCCAAATCTTAGCTTCTTGTCTCCAAATCCGGTCCAGCGAAACAATCAAATGTTGGCAATGGAATAAGGTGGCAATGACAGGAGGAAATGGAAAATGGTGTCATCCCAACCCTAGGGCAACAGCAGCCTCATCGGCGAGGGGCTCTGCAAATCATAGGTGGCGGTACATGACGCGAGGGAGCAAGATGAGGTGAGGGCAGCACATATGGGCAAGGCAAGGGTGGTGTGGATGTTCGAGGTGGTGGGAGGAACTATATGGGGATTGGATCGAGAAGGAGAGAAGAGATTGAGAGGGACGGGGTGAAGGAGGGGGAAACGGTAGGCCACATGGGGTTTTGTTTGTTTGTTGTCTTTTTTTTTTGCAAAAATGCATCCAATCCGCTAGATCGGATGGTCGGGGATGCATTTGCATGTTAACACTCAATTGCTCATTTGCACTAGATATGTTGCCATTATAGAAACATGAGTGAACTCATAGGAAGCTGTCTTAAGTGATAAAGAGCCATGCGAAAAAAGCAACATGTTTATTCCTCAGAAATGGCCTTCAGGTTTCCACATGCTCCCTCAAGTAATAAAATAATGTCATTTTGGATATTGACATGATCTCTTGAACGTAACTTTAACCACTAATTTGTGTATTCTTCTCCTCACAGATGGACAACAGAAGTGCTGGCTCCTGCTCTATTTTGGTTTGAATTAAATTTGCCTCCTCCTCCTTCTTCTTGTAACGACAGTCAGCAGCATAATGCCAAACTTTTGACACTTATAGCACTTAATATGACTTCTACAGACTGCAGCATAATGGCCTTCTTTGCCACGGGTAAACAATTTGACTCTTTCTTGCCTCGGTTGTAAGAGGACTCACCTTACATTGCTTTCTCTCCACGCCAGTAGTAAAACCGCGGCCTCCTCGACCAAAACCATGGCCACCTTGACCAAAGCCACGTCCACGCCAGTTGCCAGATCCACGGCCTCCTTCTTGGTTTGAATTTGATTTCCGCCAAGTTTTATTTTCACCTTTCTCTGCACTTTTCACTAGCAATGCTTGATCAGTTCTGGCCTTACACCCTTTGAGTAATCCCTCATGAGCTTTGAGATATCCTATTATCTCCTCTATTTTCATGTTTTCAAGATCACTTGAATATGGAAGAGTTGTGACCACCGGCACGAACCTCTCGGGTAGGACACGTAAGTATTTCTCGATCACCATAGTTTCCTCCAATGTACCTCTAAGAGAACGAATCTCATTGACCACATCAGTTAATTTACCTGCAAATTCATCTACTGACTGAGTTTCACCCATATGCAGCATCTCATATTCTCCTAGGAGAGTTTATAGTCGAACCTTCTTCACACGATCCACACCTTCATTCATAGTTCGAAGAGCAATCCAAACTTCTCGTGTTGTATCTTTTCTAACAAGTTAACTGAGCATTGAGTCGGGTATAGCAGCATAGATGAGCGCCAAGCAGTTCGATCGATCTTCATGTTGGCTTCCTTAGCCTTTCCTTTTGAATCAACCTTTCCACAAGCGTCGACCAGATCAGCCTCCGCGTCCCAGACCCCTTGGGCACGCATGTTCACCCCGCATCTTCATAGACTATGCTGGGTAATTCTCTGAGTTGAGAACTGGATATGGAAGAGAATTTGATCCTTCCTTCATTGTTGACAAAGATCTGCCCCCTGCTATGTGCTGCTCCTTCTGTAAGTCGATCAGCACCTGCTCTGATACTAGATGTTGGATGCGATCACTCTCATGAGTTGAAGTCATTTATGACCACTCGCGAGACATAGTCGTTTACGACTACGTTGATGTTGATTTCGACTACGACCACACCTCCTCTGCTGATATTGACTTTGATCATTTGCTCGTGGACGACTTCGACCGCTTCCACATACGACCACGAGTCGCAGTCGTAACCTTCGTCTGCTACAGTAGCCACGAGTACTACAGTAACTTCGAGTGCTACAGTGCTCGTGAACAATACTCGTAATCTTCGACATTGATCAGACTGGTCCGAACGTCTACTCTTCTTCCGATTGGACTGGTCCGAACGTCTCCTCTCGTACTCTATTTTTCGAGTACGACGGCGACAACACAAAAACAATTGAGCGATAGAATAAACAGTCTTTTTGATGGTGTTCCAATTGCCGTACTTTCTCTTTGGTTTTCTCCACTATTTATACACGACTTTACAAATTAGATTCGGATACAAAAAAATCGACTCTGAAACATAAATTTTTATTTCTAAATTGACTTGGACTTAACTCGAAAATGGATTTAGGATGATTATTTCCAACATTGAGGAGCTCGTTCAACTCCTCAGCGCCCATGGAAATCCACCTCCCCAGGCTCGGCAGCCTCTGCAAGATCGCTGGCTTCTCCTCACCGGCCTCCGACGACACCGCTGTCGACGACGGCGGGGTGCACCCTGTCATGATGCTAGCCCATACGTTCTCGAGGACGTTGCTTGTGTCACGAGGCTGAGGGGGAGCTGGTGCTCCAATCGCCATGGGTGTGCTGTGAAATCTCTGAATTTTTCTTTTGACGAGCAGAACGACTGTGCATTGCACTGGACTATATTATGTCTTCCTCGAGTTTAGTTGTGTCATAGCTGACACGGGTTGGCAGTTGGCGATTTCTGACAAAGCAAGTCAGTGCATGGCCAATTTGTCAAGATAGCCAGCGAAATGAGAGGGAAGCTTAGCTGATCTGCAAACGAGTGAACCAAAATTTAACCGCCGCACAAGATCTCTGCAGAAATTCAGGATGCTCATACGTGCATGGGACAGCTTGCGGCGGTTGATTTTGTGCTCTAGGTATGCATTCTTTTTTCTTGTAGGGTTGATTAAATGCATGGCTATGATGTAATGCATTGGTCAGCTGCAGTATTTCAGGCTTTCAGTGTTCAGAAGTTTTTTCTTCGAATACTGTGTTCAGAAGTTTTAGTTACAGTTGGATTTGTTCTGGCTAACTATTTCGGTATTCAGAAGGCATATATACTGGCAATTCTAGTTCAGTTTATGAGGTTGGATGCAATTTTATACAGTTGAGTAATTTGAGTTACAGTTGAATTATGTGCAGTACTATTTGCTGTTCCTTAAGCAAAGTTAGGTACTATAGTAAAAACCAAAGTTGTTTTTAGAAGATGCAAAAAACAGGCCAGTGAAAGAGCGGAGCTGCGTCAATGTCCTCTTGTATCGATATTTCTACTTTCTAATTAAGTTTTTAAGTGTACAACATATTTTCACTAGTATAGTGTCCGTGCTAACGCCACGGCAGCATTTTAGGGATGCACACGAAATCAACCAAACGAATTTTTGAATGGCCATACATGTTTTGTTCCCTGCTGTCAAAGCCAATTTTTGAATGGCCATACATGTTGAACTGTAGCATACAATGTTGAAATCTAATGCTATTGAGGTACACCTTTATAGAAGAAACTAAAACAGAAATAAATAATTTGTTGCCAAATTCACCATACCACTTTGATTTTTCGGATTACAGTGACAAAGTCATGAAAATCACTTTGTCAATATCAACTATTTTCTACTGCAATTCTAATGGCAGACATAGCACAGATGTTTGCCTGAGCTGGATCCTGAAGTATCATCTGAGAATATATATAAACTATAACAATTTTGAATACACGAATATAGTTACAAATAGCTGTAAGAATAAAATTACGAGCTGATGGAGTCCGAAAAACAGCAAATTGCTTTCTCATGTGAGTAGCAAGTGTCGCTATGTTTATCTAACTGATTGAACTATCCAGCCTTTTCAGCAAATTTTGCTAGACCACAGCCCACAGGTACCACAAGTTGTTTAGACTACAAAATATTAGGGTTGTAAGGTATGTTACCATCTCAAGGAGACAACTTCAGAAATCATAGAATGAGTGTCAACTAACAAAAGCTAATGCAGTAAACATCTATCATATGAAAAGGTGGGGTTCTTTTACAGAACTTCCCCTATATTTTAACTATATAACCTAATGCTATAAGCGTACACGTGGAATCCACGTCAAAAGTATTGAATATCAAAATTTATCTTATTTTACAATCTGCAAGAAATGAAT
Organism: Dendrocalamus latiflorus; assembly: GCA_017311315.1. Classification (NCBI taxonomy): domain Eukaryota; kingdom Viridiplantae; phylum Streptophyta; class Magnoliopsida; order Poales; family Poaceae; genus Dendrocalamus; species Dendrocalamus latiflorus. Next base: position 32,693,117 of record CM029614.1, on the reverse strand, counting down.
CATCTTAAGCACATACTAAATATACAGCAAAAAAGATCAGCCAAAATCATAAACTGAAGTGAGAAAGTTAAGCAGAGTCGTCAGATTCAGGATGGAGAAGAAGCGCATGACAGAAACAACAAAATTGAATAAACATAATCTTAAAAGTTTGGACTACTAAATACTAAAAAAAATTATGTACCTTCTTCCTAAAAATGGAGGCAAAAATTCAAATAGCGCAGAAGCCCAAGGTGAAAGATGTGAAGAGATGTTCTCAACGGAAACACCTTTGTCATGTAGCCCATGGATTTCCTAGAAGAATTAGCTCAGTTCAGTAAAGCTTTGAATGGAAAACATGAGTCCATCAGGTACTGATATGATACTGACCTGAAGCAAAGCATACAGTTCAGGAATACTCTCAACAAGGCCTTCAAGAATAAGAACAACACCATGATATTTATCTGCACAAGATAATATGACCATCAGGAAAAAATGCAACTGCATAATATTTATGTGCACAAGATAACATGAATACCAACAACTTGACACTACAGTATAAAGATTTGTAAGAACCGCCTAATTCCTACCTTTTTCAGCTGTTGTCTGCATAGCATCACATATCTGCTTTGTAATATCAAAAATTGTAAGTTGTAATGCAACAACCTCCTCAGCAAGGATAACCTGAGAATGATTTAAGTCAAATTAATATGAGTAAATTGTGTTCAAATCATATTAATGTGACTGAATTTTATATTATGGAACAACCAGGTCAATACAAAAGAAAAGCAGGATGGCTAACCATATTTGGATGCGATTGCAGAGCACATTCCAATGCCACATGAGATGCTTTCAGCCCCATCAACCGAATAAAATAGTAATACTGCCAAGAAAAAATGAAGTTTTAGGGCAGATAAGCAATTTAGGCAGTGAATGTATCATTTATTTGTGTCAAAATTCTGAAGGATAATGTAGAAAGGTCAGGGCTACCTAATAATATAGTATAGTGCCCGTGCTAACGCTACGGTAAAATACAAAACAAGATAAATTTTGTAAAAAATAAAACGAACAATCAGATTCATTAAGATTCACGTCTCATATATTGTATAACCAAATAAACTCTTGAAACGTAGTACTCAAGCAGTAAATGCAGGTTACCATTGCAGTCAAGTCACAGAGCTAGTGCAGGTGAAAAAGTACAATTTCAATAATGTATCATATTTAGATTATACAATACCTTGTAAGAAACGGAAGCTTATTTTTCACTTTTTCCAATTCAATGAAGCATAGGTTGCACCGCTCCCGCCTAAGATGAACAAACAAGTAAAATCACATTACATAATCTAGCAATGGCATATTAGGAGAGCAGTTGACTGAACCAATACCTTTGCTCTGCTTGAAGATCTACACCCACAGAAGATGGACCAGCTGATACTGTTGAATGTATTACTGGCCCAAAAGTTCTGACAAATTTCACCAACAATTCTAATGAAACGCCTAGATGCCTGCATAGATTTAATTCATGAGAAATAATGTGGATTGTAATGTAATAAATAAATGGATGACAAGTAAGACGACATGGCACTTGGCATGGCACAACACATATATTAATCAATCAAAACTTTGGTGCTAATAATGATCATTTCTACATAATCCCAGAATGCAATCATAATCACTCACAAAAGCAGCGGTGAGAAGTTACCTGTCGGTTTTACTCTCCAGAAGGTCGGTGAGGACAGGAAGGATGCTACAGCTCTCCCTTATTTATGCTTCTCTTTTTCAGGTGGAATTAGCAGTAAAGTAAAAAAAAAAGGAGTCTCTTAGTCTACTTACGTGCTCTTACTCTAGTTTCACCAGCTGTTGGGAATCTCAAGAGCCATAATGCACTGTTTGGGACACGTTTGAGAATGTTGCACCTTAAGTAAAGCGGTAAAGATTAGTCACATACCAATAAAAGCTCCAATGTGAATCATAAACAGAAAGAATATTTGCCAGACTTGCAAAAATAATAACAGGAACATGTAGATAGTGAACACTTACCATGTATCAAATATTTCTGGACCCATCTTGTAAAGCTGATTAAAGCATGCGAAGATGAACCTATCCTCGGGTAACCCATAATCTGATCTTTTATGTGGGCATACAGGATTAAGACAATCACGATTTTTCTGGCACAGTGATCAGAGTTAGAAAATCCAGAAACCATATGAATGAAAAGGGGAAAAGAGCGTAACAAGTCATGAATATGAACCTGCTTGTAGTCGTTGACAAAATAACAATGAGGCAGATGGACGAGCTTTTCAGAATATATATGTGCATAGCAAGATGGAGAAACAAACTGCAGGATCATTTATAAGAAACCAAGTTAATTTAAAAACACCTAAAGCCAATGAATTAGTAGGCCTAGAATCTCCAATGTAATCATACCTCATCTGTAACCAAGTAGTCTATGTATGCAGCACCCGTTGTGCCTGGGAATCCCATGTATGAAACCTGGATAGGTGCTGGTTGCAACGCAAAAATCTCATTCCTGGCACCCTGTTTAAATCATAAGTACAGATTTAGGTGGTAAATAGAAATCCTAAAGACACCTGCTAGGAGTTGAAGGTTGGATCACACAAACAAACCAAATGATCGCATACTACATTTCAAAATTATTACAAAAAGATGATTACACTTCATGTCCCAACGTTGACAATTTCATAGCAAAGCCATCTAGTTCTATATGATGCCAATTATATCACAGGAGTTCCAGGTAATTTGCTACCACAATCCTCAAAATAAAATGATGTGAATGCATTTGCACAGAGAACCAATACATCCACTACAGCAGCCTCCACTGCCGCCATCACATTCTTCACGATCTCCTCTCCCTCCATGTCCAGCCTCCCCACCTTAATCCCAGAGCAGGTCCCCGATCGCAGGTACAGAAACGTCGAGTTCAGCACCTTTCGGACCTGCTCCGGCCACCCAGCGCGGGTGAAGTCAACGGCGACCGGAGCCTTCTTGGTTGAGTAGAACGCCTTCCCGAGGACGCGGGGGAGCAGCGGGAGGACGGCGCGGTCGGCGAGAAAGAGGTCATGGGAGGCGGCGAGGCGGCGGCGCGACTCGTACGGACGGTAGTCGGTGCGCAGGGTGGAGAGGGGGATGACCTCGGAGACGGGGAGGTGGAGGGACTTGGATGCATCGAGGAGGTCCAAGGTTGCCTGGGAGCGGGAGTTGGGGCGGTCGTCGGAGATGACGCAGATGGAGGCGGAAGCGTGGGCGAGGACGGGGTGGGGGAGCGGGAGGAGGTGTGGCTTGGTGGTGGGCGAGGCGGGGACCCGGCGGAGGGAGAGCTGGAGGAGCACGAGGTCGTCGCGCTCGTCAGTGAGGAGGTTGGGGGGCGCCTCCGCGGCGCGCGCGCATCCACTTGGTCAGGGACGCTACAGCGCCGGCCACCGTCGCGCTGAGCACCTCGTGCGGCTGCGGCGACATGGCGGCGGCGGCGGCGGGGGAGGAGAGGAGAGAGGGGTTTAGGGTTTGATGTGCCGGGGGATGGGCGTGGGTGAGGCGGTTGTGCGGCGATCTGGGTGGGAGGCTAGCGTTTGGGGCGGAGCGCAGGGGGAGGGGAGAGGAGGGGTACTGCAGATCCATTGAAGGATGACCGTCGGATATGGTTGAGTAAGGAGAGAGAATGGAGGAGAGTTAATCTGGTGCGGACGTTTTTAGGATGGTGTATTTCTGAGTGCATATTGTGGTGTAGACGTAGTTAAGGTCATGACTGTGGAGCAGGTAATTGTTGGGTGGATGTAGGATAATTTTAACTGGTGGATTAATAGTGTAGATAAGTAGCCATATCAGACGTTACCTCGGTGTTAAATTGAGCATTTGCTGTTTATGAATGATTTTCCAGATGGGGTCAAGTACTCGAAAGTAGATTCATAGTGTGGTTAAACCAAATTTCACGCTTCATCTCATAATAGAAAGAAAAGAAAAGAAAAACAAGTTTCATACAAATACTTGCCATGAATCAAGCCGTCAAGGAAGAGCAACTAACAAAAGCAAAAAAAAAAAAAAAAAACGCCCCATTTACGAATAGAAAATGTCCCAACTTTACCCGGCCCAATAGTCTGGCCCACAGCCCAAGGCCAATTAGGGTTTCTCGTCCCCACACGTACATGCTTCCCTTCGCCTCCGCCTCCTCCCTCGTCGGCCGCCATCTCCCCCTTAGGTTTAGGTCTCCTCCGCCTCCGGTCTCGAGAGCTCGCGGAAATGGTCGCCTACAGGGTAAGCTTCTCTCATCCACGCCGCCGCCGTCTTCGCCGTCTCTTGATCCACCGCGCCTTTGTTCCTCCCGGTGTGGCTGATCGGTGCGTTTCTCTATGTGTGAACTGTTCCGAGCGCGCAGTTCCATCAGTACCAGGTGGTTGGTCGCGCGCTGCCGACACCCGGCGATGAGCACCCCAAGATCTACCGCATGAAGCTCTGGGCCACCAACGAGGTCCGCGCCAAGTCCAAGTTTTGGTCAGTATCCCAAACTGCAATGTTCTCTGTGTGTTGTTTGGTGTGTGATTCTTGATGAAGTCGTGTGGCTTATGTGCCTTTGTGTGCGTGTGTTTGCGCGCAGGTACTTCCTGAGGAAGCTGAAGAAGGTGAAGAAGAGCAATGGCCAGATGCTCGCCATCAACGAGGTACCACTCGTTTGCCTCTGATCAGGAACGCAACTTTACGTTCTGAGTTGATGTTGACCAAATGTTATAATATTGCCATAGATTAGTGGTGTTAGTGTGCTACCATGTTGATGTTATTTGTAATGAAGATTGGGTTTTCCTAGCTGAATATGAGATGATGCGTCTCGAATGTATTTATTTGACCAAATGCAGTAGATCGATGGTATCTGTGTGGCTTGTTGTGAGTAGTGGTCTGTACTGAAGGCCCTTAGTTCGATGTAGAGCAGATCATGGTGTGTTGGTCTTAGCTTCATTTGTATGCCTGGTTTACTTTACGTTTCATATGATTTTGCAGAATTTGTCGATTTTGTTGGGTTAAGGATTGCTCCCCTTCCCGATTGCTGTAGCCATTGGATATGGCACATCCTCAATTTAAAAGAACCAGCAACGTCTCAAAATCAGAATGAATGGAATACAACCTTGTAAAAGAAACTTTGAAACATGATTCACTTGTTCAAGCCAAGAATGTCAACATGGTGACATGGATATATGCATGTGAAGCCAAAAAAAGAATCATATACATGTAGTTAGGCAGATTTTAGTGTAGCATAATGATTTAATGTTTGGTACCAGCTAAAAATGCCAGGCTTGAAAAAGCTATTGTTTGTATCTGGCCATTGTTACTTTGTACAAATTCAGGCTATGTCATGTACCATACACATAAGTTTCAGCAATATATGCCTGCCATGCTTAGTAGTATAAATAGTCAAAGCCGTGTTGCAGGAGAAGTTTTACCTGGCATGGCATTGACATAGCAAAGACTTGAAATTTGCTATAACTGTCACTTAGCTATTGCATGTCCAAATCCCGTTGGAGCTACTTCAGTGTCAGATGTATGACTCGCCACCTATTAGTCATGTTGGTGCAACAATGCAACCTAGGTTGTCATGCTATGTCCCATGCATATAGTAAGTCCTGTTGCTCAGACTTGTAATGACATGTGCTAATCCAGCATCATAAAGGGCAATATGCAACCAAGCATTATAACAAACTTTTTCAATATTGTTCTTTTTTAAATTATTGGCTGTTGACTGGTCCTAAATTATTTATATATTTCTTTCTGCAGTTTTTGAATGGTTTTTCTTAGCTACATTTGGCTCAGGTCTTGGTAGTTTGATAAATAAGAGTGCTAGGCAGAAATCCTATTAATCTATGATCTTGTCCCCCTATCTTTGGTCACTTCAGAATTCAAATAAAAGTTGAGTGGTCTAGTGGAAATCGTACTGTGTTATGTCTTCATGTTATGTGAAATCATACTGTGTTATATCTTCATGTTATGTGAAATCATACTGTGTTATGTCTTCATGTTATGTGAAATCATACTGTGTTATGTCTTCATGTTACGTATCATCTTTCCCTTATAGTGCTGATTTACTCAGAATGTGCCTGCTATTTCATTGCCCTGCCTGCTTTTAATTATGTTGAATGTCTCTCAGATCTTCGAGCGTAACCCAACCACGATCAAGAACTATGGCATCTGGCTGCGTTACCAGAGTAGAACAGGTTACCACAACATGTACAAGGAATACCGAGACACTACTCTGAATGGTGCTGTGGAGCAGATGTACACGGAGATGGCCTCTCGTCACCGTGTGAGGTTCCCCTGCATTCAGATCATCAAGACCGCAACAGTTCACTTCAAGCTCTGCAAAAGGGACAACACCAAGCAGTTCCACAACTCAAAGATCAAGTTCCCGCTCGTGTACCGGAAGGTCAGGCCACCCACCAGGAAGCTGAAGACCACCTTCAAGGCATCGAGACCGAACTTGTTCATGTGATTGGCCTGGAACTTGTTCGCGCGATAGGGCATTGCTACGCTACCCATATTCAGTGTTTTAGCGCACAGGGTTGTGCCTGTGGAAGTTTTGATGCACTGTGGCACTCCGATGTTTTCAGTTATCACTCCAAATGAGCTTTGCAAACCTGAGACTTTCCTCGAACTAGTGACCAGCAGACTCCTGGTTCTGTTTCTCTTGTTTGCAGCGTGAACTCTTGATGTGCGCCCTCTCTGCAGTCTGCCCGGTTGTTTGACGCAACTTGGTTCAACATCATAAAATTCACGGGATAAATGAGATAGAGCTGTTCCCTGTTCTGAATGGCGCAATATCTCCTGTTTTTCCGAGCCATCATGATTGAGCTGAACACTGCGTTCGGCATGCAGATTTCATGCTTCTTGCGTCTGAGCAGCGCGTCAAGCTGCTGCCGAAATGCTGCTAGCAACGTCATGGCACAAACCTAACCACCGGAAAGCGAATCCGATCGACGGCCAATCAGTGGGCACTTCGCACTTATGCGTACATGGTTTGGTTTCAGGCTGCTTGCAAAAGCAGATGCGAGTGATACGTCGTCGGCTTCGGCTGCGAGTGCCAAGCCTAAATTATTCCCAAGCAGGCCCAATGAGTCCAGTGACTACTTAGACAATTAGCGAATGGTGGTGGTTGGAAAGGAGATCGCAGGCATGATTACGCTTCAGATTGCTGCTGCGTTTTTCATGACCCAGTAACTAACTTGCAGACTAATTGAGATCGTAGTAGTACGTAATTAGCAGGTGAAGAGGCAGTGTGGAAAGATGATACGCTTCAGCCAAGGTGTTTCCAAGGGCCTTTCTTCTGGCCTGAGGTAGAACAAGATCACATACTTTTACACAATGGTTCGTAGAACTTCTTGCAAGAATGCAAGGCAGTATCAGAGCTTCCTGTAGGCCGTAACTCATCAAAACTGATGAAATTTTGCACCCAATAGGAGGAGACAGGCGTGGTGTTCCTGCACTGAAATGATCGTTCATCATCTCTCCCAAGGTTTGACCAGTGACATACTGACATGTCAACTTCACCGGTACAAAATAAAGGGGAGTTATAGTATACTGATGGTCCATGGAGAAACGGTAGCAGATTTCACCACCACTCAAAAGAGGGGAAGCAGATTTCACCTCCATGGAGAATGCAAGGCTGCCCAAGTTACACTTTTGCTCGCTTGATTCGTGTGGACTCAGCGTGGGTGCTGGCCCATGACCTAATGAGTGCACTTGCAGAAACAATGGAACACATATGCATGTCTTTTCTGTGGTTTTCTTCTCTCCCTGAGCTGTGCTTGGCCTTGCATGTGTGCGTAGATATGCATGTCTTTTCGTTATCGGTATCCCTTGCTGGATTCTTCGCAGTCTGCTTTGAGAGAAATGATTGCTTCTTTCGAGAAAAGATTAAAAAGAAGGTCGAGCTGGTCCATTGGTCATAATAAGGGAGAGCGTTTGATCATTGCTCATCCAGTTTCAGTGCTTCAGTTTATCTCTGAACCCATCATTTGCCTATACATGGATTTGATTTCCTCATCAAGAAACGCACGTACCCCGCATATCACGGCAGCTAAGGCACACGTATATATAATTGTACAAGGAGAAACCTCGAAGTTATACCTTACACGAGTCAATAGCAAACAGACGACAAGATACTGGTTATGCTAAGCTCGTCACTTTCCGCTTGTACAGCAAATTCTCTCGACGAAAGCAGGACCATCTCTGTCTGTGATTGACAGGGACTACTTAACAGATCCTCCCATTAGCAACTACTACAAACTTTGACACCTCCTACGCCATGCAAATCCCTCAATTTGGTCAGCCTTTTCACCCCTTTTGCTCCTCTTCTTTTGCTGGGAAAATCACATGAGCTAAAGTGATGGATACTCTTGATCAGACATCTAGGAGGCATCTTGCACATTGCCATGCATGTAACAGAGAGTTAGCATCAACATGCAGACATGGAGTTGGTGGGAGACCGGGAGGACACACACTGGACCTAAAACTCACTAGTTCCCGTCAAGAGTTGAGGTGATGGTGTTAACATTAGCCCGCTGTTTAAGCAATCTGAGCTGCTCCACTACGCAGATTTGGATCCCAGGTTTTCGTTATGATCACATCGCGGAGTACTAATTGAAAGCAAATGTGTCACCTGTGGCTGCAAATAATCTGAGCTTGAACACACTTCACCCGTCTCTACTTGTCTTATTTTGTATAAATGAGCAGGCTTAGATGCGACGACACTGTAACTACAATTTAATCTTTTATTTGGTTGTGTTCAAATCCTGCAATAACCTTGACGCCGTCATTCTGTGGATGAAATTGCAATGTATGAGATCCTGTTAAAACAATCAGCAGTAACAATGAAAATGAACAGAATGACCTTTTTCTTAGAAGTTCAGGCTTTATTTCATTCATACAGAGCTACATATTTTTTGTCTAGTTGTTGTAGACGTGTATTTAATGGAGTTACGAAGCAATGTCATGACCGTATCCCAAAAAGAAAAGGCAATGCCATGACCCAAAGCAGATAACTTTGCTGTGTGTTTGTGCTGGTCTAGAAGGTTTGTTGGCCATTGGACCTAGACACCTTGCCTACAAACTTGAACAGTTGAACACCCTACTTTCAGACTTGCTTTTGTAATTTTTCCCGAGATGCTGATAGAGCAGCCAAACAAGATCTTGGTGCTTCCTGGAGCACCACCACAAAAGCCTTCCTTTATACCATCATACCATAGAGCTGTAAAAGCACAGCCAAATGTGATCAAAAGCACCCATCTCTTATTCCATTCCATTCCCCAACAGCACAAAAGTCCACTATACTATATTATTGCTAAGCAGCAAAAGCAGCTGCTGCTCATATCCAAATCATTCATAGGACAACCCTCCCAAGTAATGCCCCAAGACCGACTAAATCTTATTCCTTAATTTGCTCGGCAGATTCTTTCATTCGCCTAGAAGTTGTCCTGGAACACCGCCACATTGCGCAGAGAATTATCAGGCATTGGTTTCTGCTGTTCTTTTTGTTCATTCTTTAGTGCAGATAGGTTTCTTTTCTCTTCTTGTAATGGGAGTATTTAAGGTGAGGAAGACCTTGAAAGAAAGGAATGACTTGGATAGTAGCATGAGGTGATAGTGAGAGAGGTCAAGAAAGCTTGCCAGTTCTGCTTCTGTCGTTAGCATAGGCGCATCAATTTTGTTTCAGTTGGCTCTTGTGCTGTTTCTTCTTGGTGTTTGTTTCTGCTGAGCGGAGACTAAATTGACAAGCATAAATGCTACTGTTTGGAAGAAAAAGACTGCTTCCTGTATCAGGTTGCATAATTCTTTTGCTTCTCAACCCAACCCAGGGCGCCTCAAATAGCTCGGAGAATCTAAATCAAAGCTACAGAACTGCTCAGCCTTTGGAGGTAACCCTCATGTCTCTTCCCCTGTAATTTTCAGGCAATTCCCTGTTTCTATTAATCTCTACTAGAATTTGAATATCTGGTAGATGATGTTGTATTATTGACTGCAACACTTCAATTATTTTTGCAGCTCACACCCAAACTCTCATTGCAACTCAAGCTCCATGCCTTCCTGCTATGGTCTTCGGTTGGCTTCTTGATGCCGATAGGAGTACTACTAATCAGAATCTCAAACAATGTTAAAAACACCAAAAGCATCAAGGTTCTTTTCTACTGCCATGTTGCTTCACAGGTATCTGAATTGAACTCTACTTTTTTAATCGCTCAATTTCTCACAAAGCAGCAGATGCAAAATTATGTGTTGAACTGCAACTAGCAGATTGTTGCTGTCATTCTTGCTACTGCTGGGGCAGTTCTGTCAATAAGTAACTTTGAGAACGCCTTCAACAACACTCACCAGAGAATAGGATTGGCACTGTATGGCTTCATATGGCTTCAGCCACTGATCGGCTTCTTGAGACCAGACAGGTGGAGTCTAAATTTCATCAAAATTTGTTTTGCATCTTCTCATGTTTCTTGTGAAGCTTATGCCTGAACACCTTACAAAATTTCATCAGAGGCGTGAAGATAAGGAGCATGTGGTACTTGATCCACTGGCTTCTCGGCATCGCGATCTGCGTGGTGGGCATTGCCAACGTCTACGTCGGCCTCCGCACGTACCAAGAGAGGACCGGGAGGAGCGTGAGGCTGTGGACCGTCCTCCTCACTGTCGAGGTCTCGGCGGTGGCGTTCGTCTACCTCTTCCAGGACAGATGGAACTACATGGTGCAGCAAGAAGCAGTCCTTGTCGACGACCAGATGGAGCCCGCTTACCAGGCTAAAGATCACAAGGAGGTGGCCGTGGTGCCGTAGTGATCTTCCGAAATAGAATGCCAAGTTGCCTACTGTGGGCAGGCTGGAGCAGACGAATTGAACTGCTGTTGCCAAATGCATTGACCTGAGAGGCTGTCTTGAAGAATTGACACTTGTACAGTTTCTGCCAGCATCTGGTAAATTTGCCTTGCGCAGCATATCTTGGATTGTGCTCCAGCTAAGCTAAGCTACTACCAGTCGGACAGCTTGTCAAGAGTAGATAGATACGCGCTGATCAACACGAGATACCACCCGGGGGCAATGCATGATTAACACGAGATTGCTGGCTATAAATCACACGTTCTGAAAGCGGATACTGTGGCAAATATGATTCTACTAGTGCGTGACCCGCGCGTTGCTCCGGCGTCTGAGACTGTGCGCACGCGCGCGGCGCTTGTTTGCAGTGTGCCGCGCCCGTGCGTATCGCCGCCGTATAGGACGGCGTGGTGGCTCGGACTGATTTCCGGCCAGGCGCCAGCACGCGCGCCCGCGGCCGTGACCGCGCGCTGCACGCCGCGCAGCGCGCATCACAGTTGTTCGTGCCACCCATCCCGGCGCACGTACGCGCGCCTGTGCCGTCCTCTCAACCACAACCCAGCCCGCTCGTGCCACCGGCCGGATTCACTGCTCCGGCACACGCTCCGGCCGGCCGCGGCCACAAGTCAACCACATCGTCCGTTGGAGAGTAAGCTATGGGTCTGTTCTTTATCTCAAAATCTGATGACTTTTGGTTTTTGCTACAGTACCAGACGGGGTCTACAAGTTAAACGATCTACACGTTAAAAGTGTAATATCTGGCCCGGCCTAGCCCAGCCCGGCCCATGTATGCCACGTATATGACCAAGAGAGAGACAGAGGGAGAGGCAAAAATCCATTTTGCCTTCTCCTCCCTGTGCTCACCTGCTGCTGCTTCCCTCGCGCGTGCTGTCGCTGGTGCCGCCGGGTCTCGCCGTTGCCGCCCCCGTCCTGCGTCGCCGGTGCGCCACCGCCGCCAGGCTGCTAGCCCGCCGGCGTCGCCGCTCCGCCGACCGCACCTCGCCGCCCACGCGCCGCCGTTGCCGCTCACGTCGCCGCCCCGCCCGTGCGGGCTGCCGACGCTGCTGCCCCATCTCACATGCGCCGCGCGCCGCCGTTCTTGCGCCGCCGTCGCCACTCCCCGGCTCCGCCGGCTGCGCGCCGAGCAAGGGAGCAAGGGGGAGGGCCGGGCTTCGGCGTGGAGAGGAGAAGCCAGGGGCGCCGGCCGTGAGGGAGAGAAGAAGGAGGCGCGGGAGTGGGGGTGAGGGAGGCTGTCGGTGTGGGAAGAAAAAGAGAGAGGGAGGGCAGGCGTGAAGAAAAGAGAAGAAACAGGAGCGCCGGTCGGAGGAAAAGGAAAAAGGAAAGAAAGAGGGGTGCCGGCCGACTGGAAAGAGGAAAAAAAGAAAAGGAGAGAGAAGGAAGAGAGGAAAAGAAAGAAAGAGAAGAAGAAAAAAAGAGAAGTCTGATTTGTGACCAGGTCTGCCCGATCCGACTGAGAAAAAGGAGGGATGTCCCGATCATGTTGCTCGGGGCCAGGGTAACGCCTCGAAACCTTCTCCCTGTTTATTTGCCGAGTCGGGCATTATTAATACCAATTATTATAATTGATGCATGTGATCAGTTAGGTATCGTTTATTAATATGAATACCTGGACGACGAAATTGGTACGGCCACTGTTGATTTGGTCGATCTGTGGCAGAAGGGGGAGAAGGAAAGTATAATTTGAGGTTAAACAGTATGACTGATTAAAGTGAGATAAAACGTGTAGAAATTGATCGGCGAGTATAAATAATGTGATCGCTCAATTTATAGACTGGTTAAACATCGAGTCAATGAGAGGTTGCCCGGTGAGACAGGAGTGGGTTATGTCGATTGGACGTTTGAGCGATGTTATTTACTCGTAATTGAATGTATTGCATGAGTGATAAATTGAAATAATTAATGCTTGTTCAGGTGACGGTTCGAGTCTGGTGCCGTCCACGCACCGTCCGCCAGGTTAACGGGCAAGTGCATGGTAGACGGTAAATTGTGAGGAATATTATTCGTGATTCCATGCCATGATTTATAGTATTTATGAGAGGATGCCTGTGATTATGTGCTAATCATAGTTTGATGAGTAACATTTATGATTAGACATTCACATTGGGAGCATATTGCATCATGCAATTGCATAAGAGCCAGGTCGGTGAGAAAGTCTTACGACTAGTCCGGAGTGCTCTTGAATAAGACCTACAGAGGTAGGCACTCCACGGGAGTGGAGGTTGTGACCTCGTATGAAAGAGGACGAGGCGAGTGGTCCATCGACGGGTGGACACTCCGCTATACCGGTATAAGCTACAGTTACAGAGCATACAGTTGCATACAGATGCATTGCATTACAGTGACAGAAAGTGATACAATTACAGACAGTTGTGATTTACAATTTACAGTTACAGTTGTGATTTACAGTTTACAGTTACAGTTGTGATTTACAGTTTACAGTTACAGTTGTGATTTACAGTTTATAGTTACAGATTTGATTTACAGTTACAGTTACAGCACTGATTTACAGTTTACAGACACATCATTGATTCACAGTTTACAGATATAGAATTGAATTACAGTTTACAGATATAGGATTGGTTTACAGTTTACAGACATAGGATTGAATTACAGTTTACAGACATAGAATGGATTTACAGTTCATAGACAGAGAATTGATTTACAGTATACAGTTATAGACTTAACTTACAGTCTACAGTCATAGAATGGAATTACAGCTTACAGTTCATGAAGTTGATTGAAATGACTAAAGTGATGTTACTGTTTTATCGTGTGCTTGCTGAGTCTCCGGATTCACTCTTGCTTTGTCGTTGTTTTTAGGTGAAGGATGACGACATGCATGGAATGGGGATAGTCCTTTTGGCACTGCACTTGTAAAATAACAGTTTAGCCGTATACTGAGCTTTTAAGTTGAACCCTAAGCTTGTTTATATTATGATGTGTGAAATACAAAGTTAGTTGTTTTTGCACTTATCCTACAGTTAAATTGTGGTTTGATATCTGTGGGTAATGGTATTAACAGAAAATAGAGGTGCTGCTAAAAGTGGAATAGCAACACTTTCGAATTGGTAAGGGTGTGGTAGTAGCATCTTGGACCCTGTGGAGGGTCGGGGTGTTACAAAAAGCCCAACATCTGTACCAGCCAAAATCGTAAATAAGTATCTATCTCTCTGTAATCTGTACCGTAAACAGTTACAATTTAAAAATTTCAACAAAAATTCATAAGCTGTAGCCGAAAAAAACCGCCCTATCCTGGGCGAACAGCCAAGGCCATCAACGCTGCGGCCCGCAACTCCACGCGGCCCATCACGTGGTGGCCCGGCTATCGTGCAAATGGACCGGACACGAGGCAACACGAATCGTGCAAAACCGGGCGGTCTTTCTCCGGCCGGTCATTTTTCTTTTGACAGGAAGGTAGGGCCTTTATTCATTCTCAATATTCAGAGGTACATCCAGCGTTATAGGGGCAGAAGTAAGCCAACCATGCCCGTTCTTCTCCAAGAGTACAAGCAGATTTAGCTAGACTAAGCTTCTAAATTGGATTCCCTACCTTCGTGTACAAATTGCACACTTTCAAAGGATTTTCGCCTTTTCTTGATGTCCATCATTATATATTTGCATCGCGGTATCTCGTGGATATTGTTAACCACTCTGAGACAATCCGACGCCACACAGATATTCTACAGACCACAATCTTCCGCGATCACTAGGACTTCATTGCACGCCATACGCCATGGTCTCAAGAGTTTCTGCCTCTGAAATTCCTGACCACACCATCACGCTAGTAGGGGTGGCCGGGCAGCTCGGCGTGGGTGGAAACGCACTATCTGATATGGGCTCTGTGGCGGCAGAGTGTAAGCCTTCAGGAATCTGTGCATTTGGTCTCGGCTGAGGCTCTAGGCCTGACCAGAACTCTCACAGGTAAAGCCCAACACGCCTGCCATGCATTTCAGTGACTCATGAGTCAGGCCTTGTTTCTTTTCAGTTTCTGGAAAAAGCCATCCATTTGTTATTGAGGATATCTTATTACAAGTCATCACTAGTTTTATGAGCCAGTGACTCCAAATGCCGGCAGGGACACAGCATTTCAGTTTCAGAGCACGCGATTGTGTGCGTTTCAGTAACAGTTGATAAAAGAAGCAGTTTGTGTGCTTTTCAGAGACAGTTCGTGAGTTGCCGCGACGGCCGGAGAGCTGCTGCTGCGCCTGCTCACCGGGCTGCCCGACATGACCATCGGTGCTTCAATTACGCAGGGCGACCACCGTTTACTGTGGTCGCAGAGAGATTGAGAATTTGTCTGCTGTTTTAGCTGCAAAGCGATTGGGGCTCTGTGGACTTCTCTAAGCGAAGCCTTTTTAAGAATGCTTTTGGCGCTGGAGAAACAGAGGAGACAAATTTGCAAGAGATCTGATATCTGACTGCACAAATGATGTCCTCCAAACCAACACCTATCCGAAGCTTGGTATGAGTTTAAAAAGCGTCACGGGCAGAAGCTACATCGCAGATGATGGCTTGTACAGATCTATTATTCACTTTGTCATCTACATATATCTACCAACAGAAACTTTAGTTGTATCAAGGACTCCATGGCCCAATGGATAAGGCGCTGGTCTACGGAACCAGAGATTCTGGGTTCGATCCCCAGTGGAGTCGTCTCGTGGTCACTGCTTTTTTATTTATTTTTACTGGTTTTTTTCACTGTCTCGACCTCGACTGGAATTCGTCACTGCGTCACTCTTCCAGCAAGTCTGACAACACTCATCGAATGAATGAACACTTCTCTGGCGCATTCGCATTACCACGACAAAAGGCAGCAGACAGAAGATGATCCAAAATTGTTCACAGTTGACTGCTACATTTTGATTTTTATTGACTGCTCGAGTTTGTTACAAAAAAGGAGAGTCCTAGCACTAATGATGAATTGTTTTCAGGTCTTCAGACACATTTCTTGAAGCCACCCCTAAAGCCTCTGCTATACTTTTCACCTCGGCGATCATTGCCACGACGTCGTTGAGTTTGTTAACAGCAGAACCAACTCCCTGCAGTCAGGAAAAAAAACAGCTCTTGTGAAAACTATCTCACAGTCTCCAACAAGCAGAAACAAATATTTGAAACAAGAAAATCCACAGGAGCTAAGAAGAAGCTGTAGTTTATTATGATCCAAAATGTTCTCCAGCAATGTTGGTTTATTTTGGGTTACAAGTTGCTCTACCATTCTGCAGCAGTTTCAGAGAAAGATGCATACCACACCGGCAGCCCCGGCAGTTACCGCAATTGGTGCAGTCACTGAACTTAGCCCTGATGCGCACATCACTGGAATGCTGACTGCCCGAGATATGGAGTATGCAGCGGCCAATGTTGGTGTTGCCTACAATTTGTTGAACAGTAATTAGAGTTTATGATACAATAAAATAGCTGCTTGATACAAGGTGTTCTTTTTTTTTGTACTTTTACGCTACCTTTTCAATTAGTCCAAGCACTCCAGGCTTTGTCGGACTAGAAAACTTTCCACCTTCAGTCTGGATGATATCAGCGCCTTCCTCTTCAAGTAGCTCTGCAAGTCTCATCTGTAATTTTGCATTAAAAATATCCAGATTAAAGCACTTGTTAACTGTCATTTCAAAATGATATTGTAACTAAGAGTATGACACAGGATGATATACCTGATCTGGGAGGCTCAGTGTGTGAGGAACTGTTACAGATAATGTGATATCTGGAAACATCTTCCTTGTCTCCTTGGTCAGCTTTAGTATCTGAAAATGATCACACATGTATTTTTTATTGTAAGATTGAAACGATGAATTGTTTCAGTAAACAGATACAGATGAACCATGTTTCAGTAAACAGATACAGATCAACCATTGGCATAATTGACAATTTTATATAGAAGTAAAACTTTACCTGCTCTGAAGAGAATTCGATGTCCATGTCATAAAAAGAATCGTAATTTCCAATCTCAATCTGCGCGGACAAAAGTTTGTGAAGGCGAGTGCCTAGCAGAATAAATGAAGTGCAGTTCTCATAAATTTTGTTGCATAGTTCTCATCCAAAGTTAGAGGCTGACCATCTTCGCACCAGCTTCTACTGCAGAATGGAACGCTGAAGGATCTACAGAGGAGACACAAATCTGCAATATGCAATTCCCAGAATGCACTTAGCATAGCTAATCCCACAGTTAGGAAAGGAAATAACAATCAATAGTTTCCCGTTACTCCTCGAATGCTTAGCTCACCGGAAGGGAAGTAAGCTCCAGAGCAAGCTTTACTAAGTCCTGGTCACATGCTATATCAACATGGGTAGCACCTCCCTGCAATCATTAACAAGAGCATGGCAAGTTTGCCATGATGAGTCTCTGTGATACACACAAACATATATATACACACACATATATATACATGAAAATAGTTTCACACTCATGTGAATACGTACTACATACTTTGGAACCATTTTTCTAGAAGAGCCAAGATGTCTTGAGTTCAAAACTCGATTGGCGTAATTAAAAAATTATAGTACACTTCTATTCTACGTTTTAGGGCTGAGTGAGTATAGTGTGAAAGGAAGTATTGAAGTATAAGTGAATTGTCTATCTTTCCTTATCAACTTAAGTTTTTTGTGAACTGGTTAGTGTATAAAACTCAATATGATGTTAGAGCTAAAAAGTCTTGAGTTCAAGACCCAGTTATAGCAATTAAAAAATAATTACAATCCACTTCTATTCCACATGTTAAACCTGAGGAAGTCTACACATGAGGGAAAGTGTTGAAGTGTAAATGAATTGTATATATTTCCTTATTAGCTTAGCATTTTGAGTGAATTGGTTAGTGCATGTAATTTAATATGGTATCAAAATCAAAAAGTTTTGAGTTTAAGAACCAGTTGACACAATTAAAAAAAAGCGCAATCCACTTCTATTCTACGTCTTATGGCGCAGTTAAAAAATTACTTCCCACTTCTATTCTACGCCTTAGTCATGAGGGGGTCTATACATGAGGGGGTATTAAAATATAATTTAATTATCCGCTTTTCCTCACTTACTTAAGCTTTTTTAGTTAACTAGTTGGTGCTTGAATATATATACAACGTGTTACACCTCTTTATTACATTTAGTATACTTAAATACCAATTATAAGATACTCTAATACGACATAGTTGAAAAATTTTCATCGGAGCCTTTTATTTTTGATATATACCGTTTTCCATATGTAAAAAGAGTACATATGTAAATTATGCTATATATTCACACACACATAGAGAGAGAGAGAGAGAGAGAGAGAGAGGGGACAGTACAAGATTGTGAAGATAATAGCATATGTGACAATTATTATCTTCAGAGGAGTGGATCATATGTTTGCCGATCCAAACTCCAAAGCAAGATAAATTATGGCTTTGGCCTCCTTAGAACCTATTATTAAAATAAAGAGGCACTTGTACTGAATTCCCCCCAAAATTTGCTTGTTCTAGTTGCACATTTTTGAACTCTTTGAAAAGGTTCACATAATTTTTCCACAAATATTACAAAATTTTCAAACCAAGTAAGTTGTTGGACAAGAGTATGAGATAATAACAACGGTTGCTTCTTGAATCCTGATTTCCTAGATGTTGACTGAATTTGAAGAGGATACTTTGATGATGCAGCTAACTTGCATTGATAATGACTTTTCCAAAAAGATATTTCATAATTAAGTACTAGCTGAAGGATAATGTGTGATAGTTCTGATTCTTCTGATGAGATAAACAACTAAGCTTGGGCACTAGTCATACACTGCCGTCTGCTTGTAGAGTTCTTCATTGACAAAATCAGCAGTGACATAAGCTGGCATTATTTACAGCTCCAGAGTACATCAGCAGACAACTAAACATTATTATTGTGTGTGATGGATTTTATGGGAACCAGGCAATACCTTCTCTCTCTTTCCTCTGACATGATTTTAGACAAAAAGAGTTCTGCGAAGCTATTAGATTTACCCAAAACTAGGTTCTTGTTTAAATAGTTTTGCTATATCCATCAAAAGAGATCAGAACTGGTACAACGTTTCATCCATCTGCAAGAACCAAACAATAAACGACACATGAAAGACGAATGCACTATACAGTATCCTCACCTTATCTGCAGCTGTGACAACAGACGCAACACTGCTCCTGTCAAGATTTTGAAGTCCTGAAATGATCTGCAGTACAAGGAAAGTTCACCCAAGCACGTCAATTCTGTAACGTTACGCTTCCACCTAACACTAACATCTCTTGCTCTATCACAAGTAACATTTGAAACTTACTGCGTATTAAACGTTGCACTAACAGAACTAACATCGAGAGCTGGAGGGAGACAGACGGAGAGACCTTGAGAGCCCTCTTCTCGCGGAAGGCCTTGAGGACGGCGTCCTTGGTGGCGGCAGCAGAAGCCGAGGCACGAACGGCGAACAGAGCTCGCCGTGAAGCTGACCTGCACGCCACCGGCTGGCACTTGGCCGCATTCAAGGACGGCACCTGGAGAATTCCTAGTGAGCCCGGTGCCGCCATTCTTGCTCTTTCTTCTCCTCCCCTCTGCTCAAAATTTTTGGGAGGAAAAGAGATAAGCCTGAACTACACAGAAAAAGGCCGTACACATATTATCTTCGATGGTGCAAATATCTAACACCTGAAAATCTCACATGGTTGATCATGAAGCCCCCTCAACGTTTCTAGTGTTTGCAAACTGGTCCTTGGCCGTCAGATAAGTATCACATCAGTTCCACAATTCTGCATTTTTTTTTGAACTGACAATTCTGCATTGTTTCAGTGGCGAGGTTTCAACTGAGGTGGTTTTCTGAAGGATCTTCAGACGAGGTGGTTGCTGTGCTGATGAGCTCCTCTTTGAGCATGTATAATGCAAAATATTTATATATAAATATTTAAAGAGAGAATATAGCTACATCATCAAGTACTTATACAAATGTTATTCCTCCAATACAAGCATCTTTACCGTAAGTGCTTAGATGTTATATTATCTATTAATTAGATATAGTTATACATATAAGTATCTGCTAAGTACCTATACTTATTTAAGTATTGATGTTTTAAAATAAGCATTTTATCTATCTTATATGACAAAAATTAATTCTTTATTGCTAAACATCCCTCTATGTATCTGTATTGTACATGCTCTTAGAGATATTTGGACACGTAGGTCATCAGCTGAATAAAATGATGTCCCGTGTAGCATCGTGTTGTCATGAACTCATTTGTGCCCCGGATATTTCGACATAAAATTGTAGAGGCTAATCTGGATAGGGG
Organism: Dendrocalamus latiflorus; assembly: GCA_017311315.1. Classification (NCBI taxonomy): domain Eukaryota; kingdom Viridiplantae; phylum Streptophyta; class Magnoliopsida; order Poales; family Poaceae; genus Dendrocalamus; species Dendrocalamus latiflorus. Next base: position 32,672,994 of record CM029614.1, on the reverse strand, counting down.
ATGCTAATCCGTCAGACTACCACACTTTGCACAGAGAACTGACGTTACATCAACAAGCAGCAGCAAAATGTCATTCACAAATCACTGAATCAGCAAAGCAAAGCATGACACATACATCAACAAGAGTGAAATCCATGAAGTGTCGCGAGGGTGTCTTAACACACAGGAATCGAATTTTATTCAGCAAAAATACAGAAGTTTTCATATCCCTGTGCGGCATTCCCACGAACACCTGCCTTGCCTAGCCTTGCTAGCGAATGCCGTTCAGGCGCTCGATGACGGTGATCAATCCCTGAATGCCCATGTCGCCATTCGCCGCCATCGCTGAGAACATCTGCCTGAACAGCGCGGCCCCAGGCAGCACAATGGCGTCGTCCTGGCCGTCCCCGACCTCGAGTGCCATGCCGAGATCTGGTACCGCCCCGGCCACCGCGATCTGGTTGGCGATCTTGCTGCTCTGGCCGCTGCGGGTGGGCCCATGTAGGTCGGCCTGCCGAGGTGGGCGAAGAACGGACCGAGCCAGGCCACCACGGCCTCGTCGTCGCCAGCGAGGATGGCGAGCGTGCCGTCCCGAGCGCCGACATCGCCGCCAGAGACAGGAGAGTCGACGGCGTAGCACCCGGCTGCGCGCGATCTCGCGCGCGAGGAAAGGCGAGGAGCTCGTGCAGTCCACCAGGACGCCGTCGGGGCGGAGGCGGCGTCCAGGACGATCGCGCGGACGTCACCGGGGTTGCCGACCATGATTAACACCACCTCGGAGACCACCGCCACGGCAGGTAGGGTCTCCGCCTTGGCCGGCGTGCGAGCGTACGCGGTCACCGAGCTGCGAGGAGGCGCGCGGCCATGGCACCGCCCATGACGCCGATGGCGAATCCACCCCACCCGCGGGGCCCCCGCACCTGCACCGGGAAGCCAAACGCCGCCCCCCCCCCTCCCCCACCCCCGGCGACCATGACCATCTCCACTCTCACGTGCCCAAAGCTATCGCATTTTTTTATATTAACACAAGACCGACAAATAAACAACTCATTGGCTCCCAAAACGCCATCTCTTGCATCACAGCATCCAAAGAAACGCAAATTAACCCTGAGCAGATTGCAAATTTCCATGGTTGCACCGAAAGGTAGAAAATTTACAGCATCATCATCAAGAGAAGAACTAAAGAACCAAGAAAAACTAAGATTGCAGTAATTACACGCCCAATTATGGCGAGCGGTGAATAGCTTAGAGGTGGCAGCCGCAGCAGAGGAAGAAGCAGGAGAGCGCGAGGCCGAGCACAACTGCCTCCACGACGTACATCACTCGGAACGCGACCGCGTCGAGCACCGCCGATGCCGAGCCGCTCCGCAGGCTAAGGGAGAACCCCGGGAGCCGCTTCCACCGGAGGGACCGCGACAGCGACGCCAGCCTGGAGGCGCTCCCGCCGCCGGACGCAGTGGCAGCGCCCAGCTTCCACCGCCGGCTCCGGGGCAGGTAGTCCCGCGGTATGAGCCGCCGCAGCCACCCGCGCCGCGCCGTGGCCGTGGCCGGCGCGATCGCCGTCCCGGCCTCCGGGGTCATGGACGCCGTCTCGGACACCGCCCTCGCCGCCTCCACTGCGTCCGTCTCGATGGCCATTGACGGCGCGCGCGGATTTGCCTTGGAGTTGGGCTTGGTTTAGCTTGGTAAAAAATCAGGTCTTTGGTTGGGAAACTGCGAAAGAGACGTCGTGGGAGGCGTCGAGCTGCCTGCGGGGAGCGGAGGCTCGGAGACCGGCCGGGGAATATATGGGAGCTTACTGAGGACTGAGGAGGGGTTTGTTGCAGTTTACCCCCTGAGTTTCAATTTTATGTCGATTTGCTCCTTTATTTTTGCTTTTTGCACAAGGCACAAGGCAACTTCTAGCAGCTGCCTCAAACCGTCAAACGGCACAAGGCCCGTTTGGGACTCAGAAATTTCACAGAGGCGAAAAAAATTTCCAAGTTAAAAACATACATAATTATGTGCTGCAGCTTGTTCTCAAGGCTTCTATTGGCTGTGTCCGCAATGGGTAATAGCCTAGCAATTTGTTGTTCTTTTAAGAAATGGAGTAGAAACTGATGATTATTTCAGGAAGCAAATAAGTACTTCCTCTAGTTCAAAAAAACATATTTTAGATGCTTGCAGTAAAATTTTGGTTTCAAATATATTTTTAGATATTTAGATTAGATACATAAAAAATATATATGTAAACTTATCTCAAAAAGTACTTTCATATTTTATAATTTTATTAAGTTTTATAAATATATTATAATAAAAATTAGTGATTAATGTGTATTTTAGGGACCATGTTAGTATCAAAAAAATATTTTTGTGATCAGAGGAAGTACCATGTGGTCTCAATAGAAGGAGATAATCATGAGGTTTTAAAGCTTAAAAACTTCACGGTTCACCTTTACCTGTGCCGCCTACCATTTGTAAAGGTCCTGCACAAGGAACTTATTGCAGTTTTGCCCCTGGTCATTTTTTTTTACAATTTTAGCTCTTTCTCGCGCAAAATTATACCTTTTGCCCTTGAACGACCGTAGTAGCTACGGCGGGTGACACATGTACCTGTTGCATTTCCTTACGGTAGCTATAGTCTTGACTATGGCAAGTCGTTCACGAGCGCAGTAGCCACAAACCTACTGTGGTATGGCACCGCAGCAGAACCTACCGTTCTATGGGACCACGGCAAGAAATGCTGGGTGACAGTACTGCCATTGGCTTTATGCATATGCCCATGGACTAGCTAATTTTATCGTAGTGCGGTACCGTAGCAGAAGCTGCTACACTCGAGTATAGCTGTAGAACCTACGCGGTTGGGTAGCGTGGTAGGTGATATGCATCACCTCCCATAGCTGCCGCAGTGGAGAAGGAGGCCAGAAATACATTTACACTTGCGATAGGACTAGATTTAAAAATAAAAATTGCTATTGGCAAAAGCAGTGAAGAATTCATGCACAAGCCGCTTAAGGCAGGGTGTAAAGCGTAAAACCGAAAAGGGGTACTTCCAGAATTGTGTACAGAAATGGTACACTTTTTTTCTTTCTAAACTGACCTTAAAACGTCTTTTTTATAAATTTAGTCTCCTCCATAAACCTATGGAGCACGACAGGCATCTGCCTTGTTTGGCAGGTGTCTATCAAGCCACCCGCGTGTGGCACGTGCTTAGCAAATGCAATCAACACCTTACTTAGCAATCACTAATTGAGATTAGCATCACTAGTTGGCATGCACATGGGAGCTGCAATGCGCGGATCGTTATCGGTAGATGCTTATCTCGTTCGGTAGATTTACAAAAGGGATTAAATTTGCAATGATAAATATTCGAGAGTTATTTTTTATTTTGAAACAAGTTACAAAAGTGTCATTTGTGCAAACCGTTTGTACTTCCATGCAGATAAAGCTACAGTACTTCCAGATGGCTAGCTAGCAAAGGCGCGCGGAAAACTTGCGCCGGACGCTGCCCGCACCGCACGGTTGGAGCCGGACTGGTCGGTATCACAAAAACAACGAGGCGGACGTGCGGCGCGGCGTGCAGGCCTAGGCTTACAGATTTCACACGCTGCATGCCTCGTTTTCGTGCATCTCATGCGCTGCGGATGCCATCTCATCTTCCATCTCTTCTTTTTGGCCCCGTTTAGCACAACTCTAGCTCCGAGATCTATGTTGAATCTGTAGTTTGTTGACTAAATTAAAGTGATTTAAATATTTTTATTTAATATATAATATAAATAAAATGAGTCATGTAAATACACTTAACATACTTATAATTCTAGATCCAGAATTACCTAAAGTTACAGATGACCAGCTTAAAAAATCTAGCTTCGCTTTCGACTCGAGAGAGGGAGCAGTAGTACACAGCACCAGGCCACAGTTGCAGTACGACAGTGCGTGTCGAGGCTTCGAGCCACCTTTTGTCTTACTTTGCAGGCTGCAGGCAGTTGAGACTTTTGAGGTCTGCGAGAGCGAGCGACGAGTACTGAATGAAGTGTGAAGTCTTTTTCCCTTTGACGTCCACGACTGGAGAATAACACCAGCAAGTTTGTGCAAGCTACCGTGAGTCTCTGCGGCTATGCTTTGCCGTGCAGAAGAAGCACGCGCACCTGCGTGAAACGGAGCACGTACGTCGTGAAAAAGCAATACAGCCTGCAGCCGGGGAATTTTTGATATATATAGCGTCTTTTACATCTGTATTTATAAAAAATAACCGTATATATATAGTAATGACAAAGATGTCTACCGTTTGACCATCGGACAGCCATGCGCCTGTTGCTCGGCCACCAGGTAGTAGGCCACCCGCCGCCCCTCCACCAAGAGATAGGTAATTAAACTAATTTAATTACTTGCCTAAATTAGTTTTATATATCATAATTATTCAAAATTTAAAATATAGCAAATAAGCTTAACAAATTACAAATTTTTATGTGCAACTTCTTGATACAACTTACTCTATTGTATAATTTTTTTGACAATTTTATCTACCGTAAATGTTGCTCAAAAATTCTTATGATTATGATATTTATAAGATTTGTTACATATAGCAAATGAGCTCTAAAAATTACAAAATTTTATGTGCAGCCTTCCGATATAGTCGACCTAATTTTATAATTTTTTTGGAATTTTTATATTATGTGCAGCCTTCCGATATAGTCGACCTAATTTTATAATTTTTTTGGAATTTTTATATACTTTGAATTTGCCATATTAATTCATGTTAATTTAATCTTATAATTAGTGATATATGATGCTCATTTAATTAGCATTTCCATGTCGTCCCCTCTTGCCTGCTCCCTCCTTCAGACATGTGTTGGCTCAACCATGTCAGCCCCCCTTGCCCTCTCCCTCGCCTGCACAAATGTCAATCTGTCCATGTCGTTCCGCCTCGCTCATTCCCTCGTGCACACATATGTCACTCTTACCATGTTGTCCCCCATCGTCTGCGGTGCTGCGTGTCGATAACACGTCCGTAATTTTCGATGGTAATGTACCGGATTCTCTTTTCGCTTGTCTTCAAATACGGAGCTCTCGCAATCGCTCATCGTTTATCTAAACTACGTTTCGCTTTTGTAGGAAGAAAAATCTTCTTTGTCATACGGTAATATAGCATGGCAGACGCTGAGGGGCTAGTCGGAGTGGCGTCACCAAAAGAAGACCTCCTGTGGAAAAGAGGGAGGAGTTTGGCTCTAACTACCGCTTGATGCCAAACAGGTGGGCTCAACCGGTATGGTTGAAATACAGACATAGGGGGGACGCGGTCGTGTAGGTCGTCGAAGGTCGTTTCGATGGTGAACGACGTTTCTTCTGATGCCCACATTCTAGGGTGCAATTAGCCAATAATTTATCTTCTTTTATTGCTAATGGAGCTTCCATGTTAACCCTCTTTTGTAGCAGATGACAAAATGTGACTTCATCCATTGGATCGATCCTCCCCATGAACGTTATGTTTTGAGGTACGTTGATACACTGTATGAGCGAATCTTAGAAATGGAGGTGCGGATTAACAATCTCGATGAGGAGAACGATAATATAAGCTAACAGATGTAGCACAAGAGGGGCAACGAGGAGGTCATCAACATAGGAAGTTCCTATAATCCCACATGCAGGGGCGGAGCCCAATGGGCCGGAGGGGGTTCCCAGGAACCCGGGTCAAAAAAAATAGTTATTATTAGTAAGTATTCACCCTTTGTGCACCCCCTTGACCCAATATGGTGTACCCTTAGCCCAACAAAATTTGTTCTGCTCTGTCCAGCCCATTCGGCATTCTCCCACCGTCACGTGACGATCCAACTTCTTCTCAAATCTTACTACTCATCTTGTTCTGTTGTTCATCGCTGGAGCCTGGTCGCCTACTCGCCTGGAGACTGGACTCTGGAGTGCTGCCGTCTGCCGACCTACCGTTGCCTGCGTGCCGCGTGCGACGGTGCGAGCGCCTGTGAGGCCTGTCCGTTCCGCAATTCCGCGTGAACCTGGAGAGTGGAGACTGCGGGCGCCTGCGTGGCTGCGTCTGCCAGTCTGCCGTCGCTCGTCTATGTGGAGAAAGAAGAGATGAGAAAAGTTACTAACAAGGCTGTTGTTCATTGCTTTATGAATATGACCACACGCAAATATTAGAAGGTAATGTATTTTTTTACATAGTTATTATGTACTTTTTAATTGAAAACTAAGATGCTTATATTTTTTTTGTTGTAGGCTATTGAAGGGATCAATCATTACTATCTTTGGTTACTATCTTTGGTGATGTATTTCAGGATTTGGCAAATCTCGACTATCTTTTATGATCATGATGTTCCGTTTCACTTCTTTTTTAATTTTGGTAAGCACTTTTAATCATTAATGCTAAGTTGTCATATAGTATCGTTCTATCAATGAAGTATTGGTATAAAAAGCTGTCTACAAATGTTATTATTTAGTATTATTTTGCTTGAAAATTCTATATGCCTATATAGATATGGTGAAGTGGTGCACCCCCCTCCGTTTTGCTCTAGCTCCGCCACTGCCCACATGCTGATGTGCGAACCCTAACTACATATGTGCATCCACTACAACGATGGCCAACCACATCCGAGGTGACCCCCACTGCAACACTCCATGTGAGTAACACGAGTCACCTTCTACCAGTAGGCACACAAAGAGAAGCTTGTAGCACGATATTCTTCCCTGTAGTTCACAGTTATGTTCAATCTCCTAAGGCATGTAACTAAATGATGTATGCGTCATTGCGGTTGCTATTTATCGAGTACAAACATACATCATATAAAGGAGTACAAATAAGAACGGAATAATATTACAGACATCATGTGCGATAATAGATTACGGAGTTAATCGTTCAGGTAATCAATTGATTAATTGATAATTACATCTCAATTTAGTACAAATATGAATTAATTCGATGCACTAAAAGATACATGAAGTTATGACACGGAATGGCGACCAGACGAGCTCAGTCTGTTCGAGCAATCTCTCATTGAGTGCCTGAAGGTCTTGCATATCCTGTACTTTGATATGCGACTAATGTTAATATTTTGGCTCACATCCATATCTTCTGAAACTATCACTAAACTACTACAACCTACTTACTTCATAATATAAACTACATTAATTACAACTAACTAAATAACACTAATTAATCAGAATTACGAGAGTAACATCGAAAGCATGCAATAAAAATTAACCTGTCTTTTGGGAGAAGCAATCAGCACTGTCGTGTCCTCCTGCCGCGTCTTTAATGAACTGTGCACTAGCTTCTCAAAGTAATTTTGAGCGACAACCGCAAGAATGAGCATCTGTGATGATCAACTGAGATGAGCGATGACCAACTGTGAGAAGTTCGTGTTTATGGCCGAGCGAAAAGGGAATACAGTGCACTCATCCACAAATTAAGGACTCCTTGTCCACGCGTAGCACTTGGGGCGAGGGAGATGGTATGATAATATTGACAAATGTGTAGACAAGGAAGCGGGCGAGGGGCATAGCACGGACATAACGACATAAGTGCGGACGAAGGAGCGCGCGAGGGGGATGGCACGGACAAAGTGACAATTGTGTAAAGGATGAAGCAGAAAAGGAAAGATAGCAGCAACAAATTGATATATATGCGAATGATATAGGTTAAACATTGCAAAAGATACATGCCACATGGTGGCAATTTCAATCGCTAATTAAATGAGCATTGCATATCGCTAGTTTTATGATTAAATTATCATAAATTAATATGGTAAATTCAGAACATATAAAATTCTTAAAAATTACAAATTTAGGTCGACTATATCGGAGGGTTGCACATAAAATTTCGTAATTTTTGGAGCTCACTGTTATATGTAACAACTCCCTACAAATATCATAATCATACGATTTTTTGAGCAACATTCGCAGTGCATAAAATTGTCAAAAATTACACAATAAAGTACGTTGTGTCAGAAGACTATATGTAATTAAACCGGCTTAATTCCCTGCCTCGTGGTGGAGGTGTGGCAGGCGACTATCGTCTGGTGGCCAGGCTCCGTTATACCACATATTATTTGCAGGGCGTTGCCGTTCGATAACCGAGCAGCAAAAACGCTATTTTTGTTATTCCTGCTCATATACGACTATTTTTTGTAAGCACATGTGCAAAGGCGCTGTATATCCAAACACTCGCAGCCGGGTTGGTAGGGCATCGGTATGTTTCGTCAGTTGAAGCCAAGCTCGAGTAGAACGACTGCATGCATCCACGTCCACCCGTTGTTCTAGAATTTTTTTTCCAGATATGTTATTCTAGTGCTACAAATTTTAATTTCAACCGCTGGGGAACCAAATTAACTGAAGTGAGCCTAAGTCGCAAGTAAATAGACGAATTTGGCACATTGCAATGAGCAAAACAGATTGAAGTGCTAAATTGAGTATACCCTACTTCTCCATTAATTATCAGTATACCCTACTTCTCCATTAATTATCCTTCGAATAGCATAGAATATAATTTTTCGGCAGATTACCAGTGCCGTTGATAGTCAGGATTCAGGGAAGGGGTGAATGCAGCTAACGTCTATGTGCCTCTTGAGGACTAAGTCAAATGCAGCTCAGAATTGTTCAGTTTATATCTGAACCGAATACGACTTCAAGACCGAATTAACCAGTATTAAACTACCCCAGTTGTCTACTCAGCTGTACTCTAGTTAACACAGTATATGTGTTAGTCGTTGTGATACGCAGGCAGTATAGAATATAATTTCGCATTTAGATGTGTATTAGTGTATATCAAGAAGACAAGAGCCTGCACCACCACGCACCAGTCATCATCAGAAGAAAAAAAAACTAATGATATAGCCGTTAACAGCTAGCCATCTATCTGTCCATCCTTCAATAGTTTGCTTGGTGCAAGGGTAACCTGAAGATAATATTCTGCTTTAATTTTCTTTGCCTTGGGCGCGCAAGAGAAGCGACAAGTAGCGGCATTGACGAGCTGGAGGAGGAGAATCGCGACGCTTTCAGGCGCGCCAATGCGAAGATCCCGCGCGCACGCAGGGCTGGCATACGCGTGGGAACATTCGGCCGCACAATTGGCGGCCTAACAAAGCAGCAGCAGACGACGCCGGCGGACAACGTATTGATATATATATTCATCGATCCTACCAAGGAAAAGATATATGCATGCAGCTTTGTTTCCCATTAACAAAGTTCAGGAGTAAATTTTTATGTGAATCGTCAGGAGTGCAATGTAGAAATATATAATCGTTCCAATGCAAGCCCAACAGGTAGGCAGTAGTACTGTGGTAGACAGGCAGTGTATCTGCAACAACTGGAAGAAATTAAAAAGGAGATTCTTGGTTAGGCGACCAGCTAGCTAGCCAACGAAAGCCAAGTTAGCGCGCGGAAAATGGGCTACAAAATTCACTTTCTAGCCGCGGGAATATATACCTCTGCCGAAAATCATCACACCCACTCGAATTTCCCAATGTTTTTATTCCTGCTAGAGAGAGCTATCTGCTGTGTGAGTGATGTCAGTCACATCATCTTTTGCGAATGTGTTTGATCTCTGCATGTAGGATAGGATTTCCTCGCTTTATTTCTTCTTTCGTGGAAGAATCTGTTCTCTTTCGTTTCCTTTGTAGATTAGATTAATTGCATCTAGCATGTAACTTGCACGAAAACACAGGCGGGAGAATAATTCAGCTGCTTGTCTTTCTTGAACCGAAGCTGTTAGAAAATGCACTAGTTCAGCAGTCCTGTCGTTTTTATGTACCACCCTGATCCACAGACCGAAAGAGAACGATTACTACATAGTACATACTACTATTTTGTGTTTGCTAGCAAATTGTTCTAGCTTGTGGCGAGCAACAGTTGAGGTCCTTGGGGAGGTTCACGCTGCCGGGACTCGTCATTTCTTTCTCCAGGAGCTTCATTGGAAAGTGTTTGTCTGGGCTCCCCGCTCGTTTGCACTTAGACTTCTGGTTTTCAATTTATTTTTTACTATTTTTAAATTTTGTTCTTTTCTGATTTTTTGAGCTTTTTGCTAGTTTTTTTTAGTATTCGTTTGCATTATACGTGCTAGACTATCTATTTTTTCTATTTTTAAATTTAATTATGTCAAATAAGCCACCATCAGTTATAGTATAATTTCAGCCAGCTATAGTAAAAATTCAGTTATAAATCATAAAAATTCAGCCCAACTGAGCACACCCGCGGTCTTCACGCTTCTCAAGTCTCTACAGGCTTCTAGAAACTCGCTTGCTCTCTTCCTTTTTCCGAGAACAAAAAATGGCCGCGCGCATAGGATGGTGCAAAAGTGCAGGATGGTGGAGGAGGCCATCTTTTCTTTTTGGTCACGCAGAATGCTGCCTTAAGAGTGAAGTAGTACCCTAGGGCCTAGGCCACGTACAGGCATCAACACTGTTGGGCAATGCGCACTCTTTTTTTTATGGGTACAAAGGGGACGCACACCCACACATACCGCACACATATATTCTCAACAGTGCGCACTCTACATAGTACTACAATATTCAGCATACGTACACTTTACATCTGACCACGTTCTGATCTACTGTACTTTTATATGAACTGGTCATGGGTCTGAAGAAGGAAGAAAAAATTTACTGAGGTGGTGATCATTTGGGCTTTTTTGATGACTTATCACTGAAAAGCACTGTAGTTGGTTGAAAAAATACTGTAGCTGACAGAGGCTTATTTAGCATAATTAAATTTAAAAAAATTAAAAAATATGTTAGCCATTACGTATAATACAAACAAATACGAGAAAAAAGAACCGGTAAAAAAGCTAAAAAAGCCCAAAAGTTCAAAAAAAAAGACAAAATTTATAAATAGTGAAAAACAAACCAGAAGCTAAAGCCAAAACGATCATAGCCTGAGTCTCATACTCATAATGTGCAATTCATGCGTCAGAGATATATATCCATCCACAATTACAGGCAACCGCTTGAAAAGAAATATACTAAAACCCCTTGTATTCGTTTTTCTGCAATATATCATCATGTCTCAATGATGCGTGGTCCTGAAGCTACATATCAATCTCATAATATGTGGTACATTGTAGACTGTAGCTCTTCAATAGCATGTTATCGATTTTCTAATACTACTATTGATCATTGATCCATTTCTACAGACTTAATTTTGTCGGGACAAGGTCCGGTAAGAGCAAGTTTAATAGTATAGATAGCTGCTACCTCCAATACATTTCCATGTCATCAAAAGGTAAGATGCAGCCAACTCATACAATAAGCTGGCTATAAGTTGTCTCTACCAGAGCTCTCAATCATTTAATACATACATGGGTATTGGTCTTTAATACATGCATGGGTATAGCAGTTAGTTCTATTGGTACATGCATGGATAACACCTCTTTTCCTGTGCTATAGCCTGACTCTTGCATGGGAGCCGGCTTGGCTCTCTCTCTCCTTTTCTCTCCCCTCCACATAGGACTATGCTGACATGGATTCCCTTATAGCTAGCACAGTCAGTCTTATTAAACTTGCTAGCGAGACCTTAGTGTTTTGTTGTAGTACTTGTCCCTCGTAGCAGCGCTGGAATTTTGCATACAATCATGACGACACCTTATTAGTACCTTACACGTGAGAGCACGAGCATGTATAGAGCTGCTTGGCCACCCTTGTCTGTTCTCTGTTGTCTCCCAGTTTGTACGCAGCATTAAGGGCACTGTCATAAACTAATTAAGGGATTCTAATGATGGCTGCTTAGTACTAGTGCAGGGAGGACTAATTTGGCTGCTTAATCTGTGTTAATTGATGGGGGCTGCGAAAAATCCCAGGTACTAATTAAGACGGTGCGGTGTCTAATGATGGTCGAATTCTTTTCAACTTTTAGCCGGTTTATGTTTATACTGTCTATATTAATTAACTTTTAAATGATGTATATTTTTAAAGCAGAGTTAATATGAAGTAAAAATATACTAAGTTCAGCTGTGCCGACCAAATTAACATGCAATTATTTTTCTGTGTATACTACCTCTTACGAAACAGATAGAATTCAAATATTTAAACTATAGATTATAATCCATCAGTTCAAAAGAACCTATCTGATAACTCAGTCCAGTAGTTAGCTATCCATGGACGTACATGGCATCCGGCCATCCGCAAATGCAACGCTAGCTTTTAACACCGAAAGAACGGAAAAAAATGGATTATTCGGCTCCGATGGCACGGCACCACAGCCAACAGCCATAGAGGCCTACAGTGCTATACGGCTTTCCCCTTGATTCATGGAGCAGCGTACTAGTACTAAGGGCGTGTTTGGAACTGCTTCACAAACTCTGCTTCACGAATTCTACCGTGGAGCAACTTCACAAAAAATCTAGAGTTTGTGGAGCACCCCTTTAGGTGCTCTCACAACTCCACCTTTTTTTCCTCGAACAGAGTGCGTGGAGCTGAACCTGTTTGGCTAAAAAACATAGAGCGGAGCTGAAAAACGTGGAGTGGAGCGATCCCAAACAGGCCCTAACTATGATTTCGGGAGCCAATTCTTCCCGCACTTTTGTCTTTTTTTTCTTGTTGAGACTATAACGAAAGACGCATACTTATCTACACCACATCCAACCATATGTAGTGATGGAGCCAGGATTTAGTTACACCTTAGACTAAAATGATCTAGACTATTTAGGCTGGACCATAAAAATGTTATCTAGACTAAAATAAATTTATTTAGACTGTATATTAGATATTTTTTATACTCCAAATTAAAATATACCTTATTTAAAGTGTGACTCCACCCCTGACCATATGCACATATACATGCGTCTTACCGAAACATACGCATGCTATACAGGAGCATTGCCTGTTTAAGAGAGAGGAATGAATCCATGCTGCAGTGGGCCTAGAGGGCCATACGATATCTCCGATGGACGGTTGCGTCCGGACAGTCGGGCCTGCCTCGCAAATGCACGGAGGTTGGCCCATACAAGGCACACTTGCTCGTGGGCCGTGAGGTTGCAAGCGCGCTCCTCGGAGCACCGCACCAGCACCACCGACCGAGCCGCGCGGCGGAGGGAGTTTCGCCGCATTGTGGCCTTCGGGCTTCCATCTTGTCTTTCTTTCTCCATTGTTTCGGCTGGAGTCTTCTTTCTTTCCTTTTTTACTTAGGCAGGTTTGGCCGGACTTTGAAGCCAGGTTTTTTGGGCTCCGAATCAGTTTTCCTTGATAAATGTGCGGACTTCCAAGCTGAGCTACAGAGAAACCAATGCCCGCTCATTTCGACTTGAGCTTCAGCTTCTGATTTATCTTGTACTATTCATAAATTTTGTCTTCTCTAAGTTTTTTCTTTTTTAGCTTTTTTGCCGGTTCTTTTTCCCGTATTCGTTTACGTTGTACATGATAAGCTAACATATTTTTTCTATTTTTAAATTTTTAAAATTTAATTGCACTAAATAAGCTACTTTTATCTATAGTGTAATTTCAGCCAACTACAATGTAATTTCAGCTATAAATCACTATTTTTCAGCCCAACCGAGCAAGACCTGAGTCTAAAATAAACTAAAAGAAGATCTTTGATTTTCTAACTTCTCTTAGCCCGATTTCGAAGCTCAAGAAAATGAAGCGCCAAACCGGCCCTTGCTTCCCTAATGTGACCCTGTGAGTTGTACCGCGCGTTATACGCCCAACTTACCTCGTCAAAAATCAGTCCAAGTTCGACGATCAGTAGTAGACTAGCGGTCGCACAGGAAAAGCTAGTAAAAGCACTCGAGCAGGGCAGAGCAGCCGAGTCGAGCGTTTTGACTCTATCAGCAGCTTCGGACACAAAACAAGAAATCCACGAACGCAAATGTCGCCACCATGGCTGCATTTGACCTGAGCTTTCTGTCTCCGTATACTGCAGCAAAAAAGAAATCCAGAACTTTTACTGTAACTTTCCACCGCTACTAATACGAACACTATCCTCGTTCTCATTCATCCGTTTCTTTTACCAACGGCATGCTAGTATTGTCTTGTTTTTTGGACTATTGTTGATGTCTTTTTTATCTATGGTTAATAACTTTTGTCTGTAACGGTGAAGATGCGGACGACACACACAATTTTAAACTCAGAAAACCATTTGAAAAATCTACTTTAAAAAAACAATCATATATATTTTAATTTTTAAAGAAGCCAAAAGTTATAACCAGCAGAACCTAGCCTATTTGTGTGTTCAATGTCTCTTTCTTGTAGGGCATGTGCTCTGACTTTTGGGGAGACATGTTGTCCATTGTTTAGAGCTAAACAAAACAAAGGGGCACAAATGACGCGGGCAGGCACCAACTCAAAGGAGGGACAGACGTCTCCCATCTAAACATCTAATGCAACAGGCAAACGCACTCGTGCAATGAGTACGTACATCCTCTCCGACCCACGAGGCATATCCTTAACCACATGTAACATATCTTAATCCTCGCGCATGTAACTTAGCGTGTGTTGCTAATTGTTGCTACTGACACGTCGAGGAAAGTTTACAGGAGTTGACCTTTGCGAGCGTATATAGACGCATGGAAGACGGAAGAGAATCGTGCTCCAATTAGTTTTTAAGCTTAAGATTAGGCTCTGATCAAAATGGCTTCAGCTTCTGGCTTCCGGCTTATTTTTCACTATTCATAAATTTCGTCTTTTTCTGAACTTTTGGCTTTATGTTGAGCTTTTTTGCCGGTTATTTTTTCCCGTATGTGTTTGTATTATACGTAATGGGCTATCATATTTTTTATATTTTTATATTTTTTATATTTTAATTATGCTAAATAAATCTCTGTCAGCTACAGTGTTTTTTCAGTTAGCTACAGTGCTTTTCAGCCATAAGCCACAAAAAAAACCCAAATGATCACCACCATATAACTTATGGTTTTTGTTTTACATTGTAGCCTTTATTAGTTTTTTTAAAAAAAATTAAAAAATGTTATATCTCACAAATAATACAAACTAATATGAAAAAAGGACAAAAAGAAGTAGATATTGAAGCTGTTTAGAGTAGGCCTCATGCGAGTATGCGACTAACCGACTGCCGCAGCACGCGCCATGCATAGTGGCGCGCGCGCGCGTTTGTCTCTAGCCTTGCTTGTGTTGCAACGCGGCTTCTGTGCCTGTGAGGCCGTGACCACAGTAGTACAAGGCTGGGCCAGCGTGTTGGACGTATGGGTTCGATCTTTGCATATATATTCTTGTTTGAGTGGTTTTGTTGTCTAAAAACCGGGTTGCGAGTGTGAAAGAGGCCGCCCGCAGTCGATGCAGAGCTTGACTTGAGTGGTCTGTGGGTGCACGCGTGCATGCAGATCGGTACAAATCAAACAGGAGAAATTGTAGGGTGCAGAGCAGTTCATGTGAGATGTGTGCTGACCTTCTGGCCGCCATGCATCACTCATTCACTCTGACTCTCTGCCCAGCAAAATTGGGGCATGTACAGAGAACTCAGAAACTCGAGGTGAAGATAAGTTCATGCTACTTTGCAAGATCAGTGTTTCACTTATCTTAGACTATCCAGATATGATCGACCACTTGTCTGAATCTTCTACAGCTGCAGGAGATGATCGACCACTTGTCTGAATCTTCTACAACTGCAGGAGATGATCGACCACTTGTCCGAGTCTTCTACAGCTGCAGGCATTTCATCTTACCTCGTCCATGGAGTCATGGAGATATCAAGCAAGGCCTTATACTGATCAGTATTTCTACTGATAGTGATGGGCTTTTGAGGATGGAAAGTACAAGGACTATAGAAACACCTCTCCCCACTGCTCAGTAGGAAGAAGAAGAAACATATTACTCATTGCATTCTTCAGCCTTTTTGAGCTAAACACATACTAATCATTGGAGGCCCCGAGCATTGCAGTGCGAACCTACAAGGATGGGGCTCTTGTAAGAAGATTCCCTGCAAGGCTGCAGCCCCGGAAAAAGAGGCAGATGATACTAAAAGGAAAATAATTGCAGTGCAAACCTACAAGGATGGGGCTCTTGTAAGAAGATTCCCTGCAAGACTGCAGCCCCGGAAAAAGAGGCAGATGATACTAAAAGGAAAATAATGGTGTTCAGGGATCAAGTCAAAAGGGCCGAACATAAACATGATTATTTGGGAATAAACACCATGCACCTGCCACATATAAAAACTCTGCTTGGTTCTTGGTCTCTCCTTTAACAGTCCTTCAAGAGTAGATCACACGAGGTAGAGCCTGGCTGGAAGCTTTCAGTGTTTTATTTGGCTGCTCATGGCACTGGTCCAAAGGGGAATAAGAAAAATAAACAAGGTGGAAGTGGATCTCCACATAATTGCCCTTTGCAACAGGGCTCATCTCTTGACTTTGCTCACCAAACTTCAGCATATGCCATGTGTCCAGAAGACTTTCTTTTCAACTTATGTCTTACGACTTCACTCGAATAAACAAATGGGACGGTTTCTCTGTTGCCATTTCGAAATGGCTTATCAGGATAGTTTTTTTAGCAACGACTTATTAGCTTTCGGTTCGTTCGCATGAGCACTCGCACTAGTATCAAAAACCGCAGCCCAAAAGAACAAGTCTGTACTATATGCCTTCATATTTGTTATTCTGACCAATCACAGTGCCAGCCACCAAGAAGTTTGTCATGAATCTTAGTTCATAGGGGATAAACACCACCAAGAAGATGGCCGGATGTCGTCGGCGTAGAAGGAGAGAGAGATTATAGATGAGGAAGACTTCGATATTTCTTGATTCCAATAGCATGCAGTAGCCCTCTTATATAGATGACCCCCCCCTAACAGATAGAATCTAATCCCAATTATATCTCTAACACATATAGAAACTAATATCATCTCTAATTATATCTCTAACACAAGGAAACCAATCTCTAACTCAAATAGAATCTAATATCTAATTTCTAATAATAAAACGGTTAGGCCCAAGGCCCACGCCCATGACAAAGTTACTACCCTATTAACTTTCATTCTAGGAACTGGTTTTTTACTGTAAATGTTCAGAGAAGCAAAAGTTCTGAAAATCTGAATGCCAGAGTGAATAGTATGAGACAAATATATCTCTGTTTTGTCAAAAGAAATATCTACTACAGAAAAGGTCATCACAGACGGTTCGAAATCGTCATCACAGACGGTTTTGTGAACCGTCTGTATTTATGGGTCAGTGATAATCGAAGGTCATCACAGACGGTTTTTGAACCGTCTGTGATTATCAGCTATCACAGACGGTTTTGAGTTAAAAACCGTCTGTGATAGCTGATAATCACAGACGGTTTTGAGTTAAAAACCGTCTGTGATAGCTGATAATCACATACGGTTTTTAGTTAAAAACCATCTGTGATAGCTGATAATCACAGACGGTTGGGAGTTAAAAACCGTCTGTGATAGCTGATAATCACAGACGGTTTTGAGTTAAAAACCGTCTGTGATTATCAGCTACCACAGACGGTTTTTAACTGCCAACCGTCTGTGATTATCAGCTATCACAGACGGTTTTAACTCCCAACCGTCTGTGATTATCAGCTATCACAGACGGTTTTTAACTCAAAACCGTCTGTGATTATCAGCTATCACAAACGGTTTTTAACTCCCAACCGTCTGTGATTATCAGCTATCACAGACGGTTTTTAACTCAAAACCGTCTGTGATATTCCCTTCAACCCCTAAATATATTTCTGTTTATTGGCTAGCCTCAGGAAATGCTAGTCATGCCCTCTGAAACAAGCAGATAATCACAGACATAAAACATATACAATTCACACATCTCATTTCATTTCAGATACATTTCACATCTCAATTCATTTCACGGACATAAAACATCCAATTGACAACGCACTTCATTTCACAAACATAAAGCATCCATTTCACAAATCAATTCACTGAATTGAAATAAAATATCCATTAACAAATACACAATTGTAAAAGATCTACACTGTATTTGCACTTAGAATTACAATAAAAAATCATTCTGGGCAGTGGAACTCTCCATCTGATCTCACGACTTTTGTCCACAAAAACCAAATGAGCTCTCCTCGAATTTTTGCAAAATCCGGATGTGTCAATGCAGATGTAGAGATGGACACAGCCTGTCGATAGGAATATCAACGCGCGCATATATAAAACTTGACATGTATGAAATAAATGTGGGAAGATTGACAAACCGTAGAATTAGTGATCTTGGTGGAATCGAGGAGTAGTCTCATATGGTGGCACACGTAATATCCACACGTGTTGCCCGGGTCCTGCTGGTGGCACTGCAAAAAATATAATGTGTTAAATCAAGAGGCATTACTACTAAGTGTTGTATATGATTAATTAATGTGTAGCTAGCGAATACCCGAAAATTGCGAGTATGTTTCAAGGGCTTGGCCCCTGTCGTCGAGCCACGTGTTTGTTGAACGTATGTGGCGAACGACCTTCGTTATTCGAAAAAGTTAGATTAGTTATTCGGAAGGAAAGAAAGAGTACAATGTACAATGTACGTACCTATCGAGTATTTGGGCGATAGCTGTGTACTTGGATTTGTTCTTACTTAGAGAATCAAGGTATATAGCCTTGTTCCATTTTGGTATAATTACAATTAAAATCCAATGGAATTTCTCATTGTATGGCATAAGAACAAATTCCTTATCTTGGTGAGCCAGCAGTGCTTTTGTAATATAGTCCTCGACGAAGGATGCATTCTCGATGATGGTATCAATGGCGACCAAGCGTGGGTCCAGGAAATCAATTCGTGATTTCGATGATCTAGCTTCGGTCAACATGAATCTATATATAACATAGGAAAGCAACAAATTGTGACATATATCGGTATTACGTGAACAGAGACTGTGATTGTACAGACTTACAGCGTCCAGCATCGAACGAGTGAGGCGTCGAGAGCGTTGAGCGTGAAAAGTTCAAATATATCGTCAAAGGTCACCGCGAAGACACAGTCCTGAGCTTCGTGCAAGAAATGTTCCAGCTTGAATTTGACAGTGATACCTGAGCGCCATTCTGCCTCTAGCTTATTGGACTGTTCCGTATACCAAAGGTGGAATCTTTGGCAACCAAGTCCTAGTTTTTGGAGCTCTTCCTGGACTACCATCGGCTGAGCTAGCACGAATTTGCGGGCCAATGGCATGGACGGGATAGCGTCATCATCCTTTGTCTTTGATTTGCCCTGGCCACTGCCTCGATTGTCGGTCGACTTTATGCTAGTCGACTGCAATGGTATAGACGGTGCAAGTTGCTCTGGCGAGAATAGCACCCGTGGAGATAGCACCAGTGCAGGTAGCTGTGGTTCGCACTGCCCGTGTGGAGATGGCACCAGTGCAAGTTGCTGTGGTTCGCACTGCACTTCTGGTCCTGCCACCGGTGAAGAAGCCTGCAGGGAGATGTCGGTTTTGGGCCACTGGATGAATGTTCCAATGGCCTGTCCTAGATTCACGATCTCGTCGTTGGGGGGCTTCGGTAGCGGGACCATCTCAAAATTGGCATACACACCATCCACATTAACTTTTGCGAAGCCTGGCGCTAAAGCTTGACCGTGCACCATGGCCCCGATACCAGACGAATATGCCTGGCCCCAAGCAGCGTACAAGGGAATGGAGCCATATCTCACTTGGAGCCTGCACGTCGTAGGCTCCTACATAACGATACAAAATTAGCTACTCGAATAGGCCTACCAATGGAGCAAGCATTCGAGAGGTAATAATTATTACCAGGATGTCGTCCACAGGAAATTTGGACTGGGTTTGCGTCGGATTGGACGCGCAGCTACTCGGATGGTTGTGCGGGCTAGCTACCACAGGAGCGGCGGTGGCGGCCTGCTGACTTTCTGTCTGTTTCCGCACCTCATCTCTGATTACATCAGCCATCTGAGCTAATAGCTCCTCTCTAAGAGATTCCTTGATCTCTTCTCGTAGCTGTGCGTCACGCTCGGCTTTGTTTCTCTTCCTGCACCGATACATGTCGGAGTCATCTTGGAAACCATGTTTCCAAGGAACGTAAAGCCCAAGGCCTCTCGTACGGCCCGGGTGCTCCTTGTTTCCCAGGGCACGGAGAGCATATCATTCTCCCTTGTTCCCTGGAATGATCCCAGGGTAGATTGAAAACTCAGCTCTTCCTGCAAGAGCACGACATGTCATTTCAATTCGTACGAAGTTGTGGAGTAATTACAAGCTACGTAGTTCGATCGATATCTTACCAGGCGCTCGGTCACTTGCAGGTCTGAAGGGTTTCGAAAGGTGACGTCCTTTGATGTCGTTGTAGATGACCTTGCTCTAATCCAATTTCGAGCGCGGTCATCCGGGATATTGGAAAACGGCGGGGCGATGTCCTGTGCAGCTGCCAGCTCATCCTCCTTCATCCACTGCGAGATTTTACCCGCATACCCAGCTGTGCCAAGTCTGTGAGGGTGTGTATTTTTTGCCTGGAGGACCTTGTGCGCCACACTTGTACTTTTGAAATCTTCGGTCGTTTTCATCGCCTTGAACTCTTCCCATTGTGGTTCTAGGAATGGGTATTTATGAACAGGCGTTTCGTCCGTCTCCACGTATTTCTTGACAAGCGTGCTCTTGAAGTTCTTCCATGCTTTGCACGGCGCTTTGTAGGTTTGTTGTTGCACAGCGTCCAGATGTTCTTCTGGGAACTCGAACGATGCCAAAATTTCGGTCCACAGCTCACGTTTCCGAGTGTCAGGCACGTTCTTCCACGAATTGTATGTGATCTCAATTCGTTCTCGTGCAACTACTCCGACCATGGTTCGGAATACGTTTACTACTTTTTGAGGAAGGATAGGGACCCCAGATGCATTCACCGCTGTGATGATCTGTCGGCCCTCAGGCTTCTTTGATAGCCCTCTTCCTTGGCGTCTTGATGTTGGAGCGGACGCCTCCGGCGATGATGTTGAAGAATGCGCGGGTGACATGTTGCTCATTTTGTGGGTCTATTAAGATAAGATGAGAAAGTAATCATATTGAATTGCAAGACAAGAGAGGAGTAGAGGGGAGGGGGAGAAGGGAGGGGGTGATATGGACATAGAGAGGGGGTGATGTGCCTATCTTACCAATGTACCAATGTATCAAGTCCATCTTTTTCCCGCAAAATTCAAGTCAATTTTATTACAAAAGTGCAAAAAAGACATTCCAGATTCTTCGGTGAGCGACTATCCATCTGCTTCCCACTCCTCTTCATCTCTGGTCTCTGGATCACGTACGCCAGTAGCGATGATTCATCTCTGGATCACGTACGCCAGTAGCGATGATTCATCTAACTGAATCATCGCTACTGGCGTACGTGATCCAGAGACCAGAGATGAAGAGAAGTGGGAAGAAGCAGATGGATAGTCGCTCACCGAAGAAGTCGGGTATGTCGGCTGCTCTCCGAAGAATATGCGAATTTCTTTTTTTTGAACTTCTGTACTAAAATTTCCTTGAATTTTGTAATACTATTACTACAAGGTGTCAGACCCAGATTTTTCAATCTGAATCTTACTGTGTTTCACTGCACTAATCCCTGGATCAGTAGTTAGTGCACACAGGTACATTGCTGAATCATTTCATACATCGCATAATCATCCATTATATTACAAGAATTGAAATACACCACGTCGGGTGATAGAGTTTACAAAAGGGGCCGACTAGGCCAAATGTCATTATTACAAATACGCACAGCGGAAATACAGCAAAAGCAAACCCAAAACCGCAGGCAAGCGACTGGAAGGTACTGTGTGCATTATATGTCACTAGCTAACTAGTAACATACGTGCACACAACGCCATATGTCTACTTGTCCATGATTAAACAGCGAAGCCTACGCCTTAGTTCCTTCGTCATTCTTCTCATCCGTAGCGGGAGCTTTCTCGTAGGCGTAGTGGTCTTGCGCTCCTGTTTCTGGATTTTTGCCGCAAAGCGAGCGTGAGCACTCCGACCCCGTGCTCAGCGAATCAACACACAGAATGCAGTATATAACATGTATGGCTAACCAAATGATGGCTTAGGTTTATTTTCTTTTGCGAAGAGTGTTTTGAATACAATTATATAAAAATTCCTTAAGACCTAGCATTTTGAACACACATATATGTTGAATGCAGTAATAATAGTGATTCAGATTCCATCCACCATTACATGGCATCTGCACCATATAGCAATTCTTCAGCGTTATAGCCGCTTAACTTACCACTGGGACGACACCCAGGACAATTCCAAACTAGGGCCTTACACTGCCCTTTCACTTTTCCAACCCATCATAAAGCATTTTGAAATAGAACTATATCTGGTTAAGTTCCCATGTCTGCCCTTGACCGTGGGCACGGCTATTCGAATAGTTTTGACTCTGCAGAGTTTGTACACTTTCACCACAAGAGACAATCAACTCATTGCCCCACACGATTCCTTAGTCATGTGGTTGAGCAGACCATCACAGTGACTTTTCAAAGTATCTAGACCTTTTTCTCATCTCACCCTATGGGAGACTGCCCACTTGCGGTGGGTCCCATATATTGCACGGGATGTTCCCCACAGCTACTAGCGTACGGGCTCCACTCCCCTCTGCGCTAGCACGACTGGGAAACTTCACCCTCCACTCGGTGTCCCTTTGGGCCCTCCCTTGCCCTTGCATAAACACTTCTCACTCCTACTAGTGAGATGAGTCCGGGGTTTTCGATAAATCTACTTAGCCAAGTTGTACTTTACAGACTTGTGGTTGTACTGTTTTACACGGGTGATATGACAAGATTCGGTCCTTAGGGTTATCTGGGCGGTCTATCAATAACTCACTTTGTGCTTCCACTGCACCACATATTCACATTCAATAACTCACTTTGTGCTTCCACTGCACCACATATTCACACACTCGAACTAGTCCGCCCAGATATTTAAGCATGTTGAGATTTTTGGAGGGTATAAAATAGTCATGTCAAATATACCAGTCATTCCCACCATGACTGCCCAAACCATTTTCTCATTATTAAAAGCGATCATGATGTATGGGGCATTTCAGCGCCCCCTGCGTATTAATGCAACACTAAGCATAGCATATCACTAGGGACTTATTTTCGAAATATTATTATTATACTTTTGCTAGGGCGACAAGGTTTTCACATTTAATCATTCCAAAGGAGGGGTAATACTATTCAAGGTAAACATTGGCATATAACTAGAATATCAAGTTTAGCATGTATTTGCATAAAAATAACAGCATGCATTTTGTTAATTTAACACAAAGTAATTTGCATAAATGTGGGTTCAATATGATCAAAGTATTGACTCGCCTTGGTCACAGTGGTCGGGATCTGGATTCCCTGATGCTTCTAGTGTTGCGGCCTCGATCTCTTCCTCTTGAGCCTCGTAAGCTATTTTAGCGTGCGCCCAAAATTCGTACAAAAAGGAAAAGCAGCAAATCAAACCAAATAACACCAGAAATTCAAATGAACTCTAAAAATTAGGATTTCAGTTCCATTGGATAGATCTTGATTTTAGATGAATTTAGAAATTTGTCTCATTCAATTTGGAGTTAAAATGAATAAGTTATGATCATTTGAAGTTCTCAGTTCAGTAAATTCTAAAAATTATTAAATTTCTGACAGGTGGGTCCCATGTGTTACATTTTAATTTTTATCCTTTTCCTTTTATTATTTTTCTCTGTCTCTCTGGTTAGTGGGACCCAGCTATCAGCGTGTCCAGTCACTGACGGGTGGGACCCCTCTGTCAGCGCTAGCGCATACGGCCGGCCACTGACCAGCGGGGCCCAGCTGTCAGCGGGAAGTTTTAAAAGAAATGCTCGACCGCAGGCCCGGAGCCGGGGGCTCGAACGCGCGCCGCGGGAGCAGGAGGGAGGAAGAGTTAGCGCTGGAAGCCACTCGGTTCGCCCGAGCGTTGCTTACCATCTAAGGGCAACCAATCCCTTTGAAGTATGTCTTGGGGGAGGCCGGGCTGAGGAATGTCGGGGACGGTGGTGGCCGGCGGCGAGGGTTGTCGGGAAGGTCCAGGAGCTGCGTGATATACAACCCCCAGTTGCTGGTGAAGGCGTTGGTGCAAACGGCCGATGGTGAGGTTCACCGGAGAGGGCTGGCGGCGAGCAGTGGCGGCGGTCCGAAGAGGTTGATCGGCGCCGGCGATGTAGAGACCACGAGAGGCGTGGGGAAGGCCTGGAATGTGCTGGCGACGCTTCGAGGATGGTTCAAGAGCAGGGAATCGGGCTATGGTGGCTCGGGTTGGAGGATCGGCGATCGCCGGAGTTGGGGAAGGAAGTGGGCTCGCCGACGATTAGGGGGCTCTCAACTCGATTGCTTACGGGGGAGGGTGGAGAAGAGTAGTGCGGCACGTCTGGGGCTCCCAAGCGCGGCTTTTATAGCCGGAAGAGGCGCGCACGGCAAGCTCGACATCTGGCTCCGCCCTGCTCACGCCGGCGAGGGGAAATGGACGAGATCTCGCCGGGATCTGGTAGGAGAGAGAGGGCGGGAGAAGTGCTTCCCCCCTCCTGTAGCTGTACTTTTAAATTTTTCCCGCGAGGTGAGGGATTCGCTGCGGCCGAGTGCGAGCGCGAGGAGCTGCGCTGCGTGCGCGTGGGGAGGAAGAGGGAGGAGGAAGAAGACGCGGGCGGGGCCACCGGCCAGAGAAAGAAACGCGGGGGCGAGGCGGGCCACCGGTCGGGGGAAGCAAATGGTGCGCGGGGGCCGCGAGGCAGCGAGACGTGGGCGCGGGTCCACTGGCCAGCGAAAGCGGGCGATCGGGGCGCAGGCGCTGGCGCTGGCGCGCTGGGCCGCGCGTGCGCTGGCCCACGCGGGCGCGCTGGCCGCGTACGGAGAGGAGCTGGGCCGGGGTAACGGCCGGCCCGGCTGCTTCATTTTCTATTTCTTTTTCCTTTTTCTTTTATTTTATTTTGCTTTTGCAATTGAGTTTCACATGTATATATATTTGCACATACATCCTGGGGTATACACCTATGTTCATATTTTTATTTCCTCTGATTTTTGTGTATGTACACATATATTTATCTATTTGTCCTTTCACATAGTATACATGTACATTTACACATACATATATTTGTTAACATAACATTTTTATTTTGTATACTCCTATACTATTTATTCCATTATTTTTAGAGGTGAGATTTTATGGCTAACCAAATATTCTCCCTTGACCTTTTATAGATCATCTTTTCAGATTCTTTATTTCTTGCTCAGGTTTTCTTATTTTATGTGTTGATTTCTTCCTTCTTTTTATTTTTGAAATTCCTTTGTATTTACAAAAAGCCAACAAACTCCAAAATTCGAATGGAAATCAATAAAATAATCCAAAAGCTCCATAATCTAATATTTATATTGTTCAGGCTGTTACACAAGGTCTCTAAACAAAGTGTCTATCCTAGCACCTACTTTAGTTGCTAAAACTATAAATCAAATAGCAAAGTCCCTAAACAAAGGTCTATGAAGCAAATGACACAAACTAGTGTATCCGGTTCATTGAACGGGAACACTATAGTATGTCACTTGCTTCATTTGCTGTTTTTTGTCTAGATACATGGAGTATTTAGGTGGAAAGATCAACTGTTTCGTCAGGCGCATGACTGCCAATTCGAAGCATAGCATAGCATCCGAGGCACATCCGAGGCCTGCTGCTGTGTCTTGAGGAATGCCAAGAGCTGGTATTCAAATGGGTTATGAGAATAAGATTCATAATTTATAGTTTGAGGAATGCCACATCTGAAGACCAGCTCTTGGCATTCTTCAAGACACAGCTGCAGGCCTTGGATGTGCATCGGATGCTATGCTATGCTTCAAATTGGCAGTCATGAGCCTGACGACACAATGTATTTCTTTCCACCCAAATGGTCAATGTATCTTTTGCAATAATCGCAAGATTTCTTTATCCGAATACAGTAGAATGTGTTACTTGCTTCATGCCCTTTGATCATATACTCTTCCTTGATTGGTTAATTTGTGCTCTCAAATTGTAGGGTTGCACATGATAAGATGAGGAAGCAAGAAAAGTGATACATGATGCTCAATGTTAGGAAGAGAGGAGAGGAGTAGAGGGGAGGGGGAGAAGGGAGGGGTGATGTGGACAGAGAGGGGTTATGTGCCTATACTATATACTATGTACTATATACTATATACTAACACAACAAGCAATGTAATATGTACCAATGTAAACTAAGCAACTGCAGTAAACAATGTACCAATGTAGTATGTACCAAATAACAAACTAATTAAGCTACTGCAGTAAACAATGTACCAATGTAATATGTACCAAATAGCAAACTAATTAAGCTACTGCAGTAAACAATGTACCAATGTAATATGTACCAAGCATCAACCCTAAACACTAACAGTAAGCATGAAGCATCAACCCTAAATATGTACTAAGCAACTAACCATAACAGTATGAAGCATCAAACATCAACCCTAAACACTAACAGTAAGCATGAAGCTCGGGGAGGGATTTGATGACCTTAGGGTTTTGGTGACCTTAGGGACGCAGGAGGAGGAGGCGGCGACGACGGAGGAGGAGGAGGCGGCGACGACGACGGAGGAGGAGGAGGCGACGGGCTCGGGGAGGCGACGGAGGAGGAGGAGGCGACGGGCTCGGGGAGGCGGCGACGGAGGAGGAGGAGGCTGCGGCGACGTCTTCGTCCGGGGAGGCGGCCGGCGAGGGCTGGGGGAGGCAGCCGGCGAGGGCTCGGGGAGGCGGCGGCGACGACGGGCTCGAGATTTAGATCTAATTGAATAACTGCAGCGCACACGGAAAACCCTAGCGAGAGGGTATATGTAGGGAGATTATCACAGACGGTTCTAAACTTAGAACCATCTGTGATATGTTATCACAGACGGTTCTAAATTTAGAACCGTCTGTGATAAGCCTTTGCCAGCTGTTGCAATTAAGACAACACCAATAACTACACAGCTGCATTCATATCAACTACCAAACAGCTGCATTCATATACAACACCAACCAGCTGCATTCACACAGTGTATTTCTTGATACATTTTGTCATTCTCAAATACATCACATATACATAAATGCCAATACATTTTATCATTCTCAAATACATCACACATATACATTTTCACATATACATCTCAAAATTGACTACATCACATATTTTCACATATACATCTCAAAATTGACTACATCACACATTTTCACATATACATCTCAAAATTGTCACACATTTTCACATATACATTCTTATTATACTTGCTTATTTCCTTTAAAAATTAGCCCTTCATCATGATCAATGCGTACGTAACTAGTTTCGTCACGTTGTTCATCGTCGACCCTTATGCCATTTCCAAAAGGAGGTAACTCGTCAAATTGATTGTATTCCTCCTCGTCCACTACATTCTCCACTCCGACAATTCTCCTTTTTCCATGAAGAACTATATGGCGTTTCTTATTTGCCGGGTCGGTTACATAGAAAACTTGAACAACTTGATTGGCGAGTACGAATGGTTCGTCTTTGTACCCGACACGTTGGAGGTCCACGGTCGTGACACCGTACTTGTCAACCTTCACCTGTGGGAGATGCACCCAATGGCAGCGAAATAAGGGGATCTTGAAAACCACATAGTCGAGCCCCCAAATCTCTTCTATGAAGCCATAGTACGAGTTTCTCGACCCATCGGTACTGAATGCATCTATGCGGACACCGCTGTTCTGGTTAGTGCTCTTGACATCCTGAGACTGCGTATAGAATGTGTACCCATTTATGTCATATCCTTGCTATGTCACAACTGTAAATGTCGGCCATTTTGCCAACCATGTGCTATGTCGGCTGCTCATGCTACTGAATGGATTCATTCCATCTGTACTCAGTCCAAATCTTATATTCCTTGGTTCTGCTCCGAACTCTGCAAAACTTCTATCGATGTTTCTCCACTGCGCGGAATCAGCAAGGTGTCTTAGCATTCCATCCTTCTTGCGCTCCTCCGAGTGCCAACGCAGCAGTTTTGCCTCCTTTGGATTTGCATAAAACCTTTTCAAACGGGGAATTATAGGAAAATACCATGCCACCTTAGCAGGAGGTCCTTTCTTCGCCTCTGTTCCCTCGCCATCATCTGATTGATTGTTACGTTTGTATCGGGATGTGTTGCACACCGGACATACATGCATGTTTGCATACTCTTTACGGTAGAGGATACAGTCGTTCGGGCATGCATGTATTCTTTCTACTTCCATTCCCAACGGACAAAGAAGCTTCTTGGCTTTATACGTGGTTTTAGGCAACTCATTTCCCTCCGGAAGCATGTCCGCTAAAAGACCTAGCAGCGCCGTGAAACTCTTGTCGGACCAACCGTTGCTTGCCTTCAATTTCAACAGTTCAAGCACGGTCGACAACCTCGTGTACTTGCAGCCCGTGTACAAAGGTTTCTCTGAGTCCTCCATCAAGCCATGGAATTTAACATACTCTCTCTCATCATAGTTCTCTTCTACATCGCGAAGCATCTGATCCAGATTATCATCGTGCAACCTATCCGAATCCGAGCCACAATCGACATCAGCCGGCGGCATGTCATTCACTTCACCTGCGATGTCATCCGGGGGCATATCATTCACTTCACCGGCGATGTCATCCGGCGGCATATGATCATTCACTTCGCCATGACTGGTCCAACACATATAATCCTTTTTGAAATCCCTCCGAATCAAGTGCGCTTCAATTTGCCCTCGGTTCTTAAACATCTTCAAATTCTCACAGTCAGTGCATGGACAGCACATATATTCCACCCCCTTATTCAACATATCCTCCTCGGCGGCTCTTATAAAAGCAGAAACGCCATTAATGTACTCTTCACTCACACGGCTCGCGGCATACATCCAGCTTCGGTCCTACGTTACGTACATATATAACAACTTAGTATTAAAATCTAGAATAACTAATTATAACTACATATATACCGGCCACATTTATTATATTGAGACTTAATTTCCTAGCTCAATTCATATTACAAACACAATAGCTATTATATAACCAACAATTTTGCAAATTAACCATCTTCAATAACCACTCATGGATTACTTACAGTACCTAAATTGTAATGCAATTAAAAAAAATAAATTTTATTACTAACCATATCTACAGCAACCAGGAAAGTCTGAATCTTAATTCAAAGCTCAATCTCTGCCTCTTCCCACCAAATTAACTGGCCTGAAATCGCCTAGCTTCCTCCCGAGTGAAAAAATGCGCAGCAGTGGCTAGATCTGGATCGAAATGAAAACAGATGCGGTCTGAGCAGCGCAATAAATGCCTTAGTTATTATCACAGACGGTTTTTAATTAAAAACCGTCTGTGATAACCAGTTATGACAGACGGTTTTTTATTAAAAACCGTCTGTGATAAGCTTCATACCAGAACGCTTCGCGCGTGTTTCGATGCCAGAACGCTTCGTGTTTCGATCGTCTAATAAACGTCTCTCGATCGTTATACGAAGCTTCTACGTACAATACAATATACAATACAACATAACTTCTACTACTGTTCTTGTGATCATCTCCTTCCTCTCATCTGTTCATCACGAATTGTTCGGCCGGAACCTTACACAGGCGGCCAGCAATTTGCATCTGGAGCAGCTTCTCTGCACCCGCCCTGCTCTCCTTCCCCGACTTTCTTGCATCCGTCAGCTTGACCTGATCCTCCGCCGTCGACGGAGGCGTCTCGCTGCCGCTGAAGAAAGGGAAACAGCCCTCACCCTGGTTCTTCTCCACAATGTGCGCAATGCGGAAGAAGCTCTACACGCATTGCAGAGACTGATGGATAGCCTTGCCGATCAAGCAGAAACGGCAGATTTTGAGGAATCTTTTCATGCTATCCTCTACGACATTATGGATGCTGCTGATCATTTGCCCAGGCTACAGGAGGAAGTGCTGAGGACAAGGGCAATCTTAACGGCGTTCGAGAATTTAGTGGCTGATCCTCCAAGTCCCCAAGTTGAAGAAGAAGCTTACGAAGCCCAAAAGAATACAATCTGGGAAACTCTTTACCTGTGCGACTTTTGTAATAAATTTGCCTCTAATTGAAATTAATAAATTTGCCTTTAATTTGTGATCTTTTGTCTCAGTAGTTCTGTAGTTAAGTTATTAGAAGCAATGTGTACTTATATATTAACCTCTGATCTAGAATATGACAGACAAAGGGACATCACAGCCGGTTCTTGTGAAAACCGTCTGTGAACATTCCCAGACGGTTCTTAACAACAACCGGCTGTGATAGTCGACACAGATGGTTTTTTATTAAAAACCGTCTGTGATAATCCCAGATTATCGCAGACGGTTTTTAATAAAAACCGTCTGTGATATTCCAGTATCACAGACGGTTCAGCAATAAGAACCGTCTGTAATACTCCTTTTTCCCGCCACAAATACCACAGACGGCCTTCAAATTAAAACCGTCTGTAATAGTTTACATTACAGACGGTTTCACAAAACCGTCTGTGATTTGCCGTCTACAGACGGTGCAGCTGAACAAGACACACTTACGGTAAGAGTGTGTTGGTAGTAGTCGGCGTTGTGGAGGAACAAGAAATACAGACACAAGCATAACAACACATTCAGATCTATTACAGGATAACAAGCTAACGAGCCCTTCATGGCACGACGGTGCGGTTGAACAAGACACACTTACGACACTTACAGCAAGAGTGTGTTGTCCAACCACCCGCCGTGCCGCGATGGAGGCGCTAGCTCATAGCGGAGGGGAGATGCATGAAGGAAGCACAACAACACATTCAGATCGATCTATTACAGAATAACAAGCTAACGAACCCTTCATGGCACAACGGTGCGACTGAACAAGACACACTTACGACATTTACGGCAAGAGTGTGTTGTCCAGCCGCCCGCTGTGCCGTGACGGAGGCGCTAGCTCACAGCGGAGGGGAAGCTAGCTAGTGGATGAACTCACGCGTGACTAGTACCACTGGAAAGGTCGATGGGGTTATTAATAAGGGCTGAGTAGTGGGTGAAACTGCTGTCTGCCATTCGATGTGGAGAGAACGGACGGTCGAGATAGAAATCCTGGGTATTCGCCAATTATTGGTGACATGTGATTTTTAGAGACGGTTATTAACACGAACCGTCTGTGTTGTCCAGATTATCACAGACGGTTCGTATTAAGAACCGTCTGTGAAAGTTCATAGACGGTTCTTAATACAAACCGTCTGTGATGTTTCAATTATCACAGACGGTTCGTGTTAATAACCGTCTGTGAAAATATCACAGACGGTTGCGAGTATAAACCGTCTGTGAAAGTTTAATCACAGACGGTTCCGTATAAACCGTCTGTAATGTAGCGTCCAGTATAACCTCTTTTGTAGTAGTGAATACATAGATTCTAAGACAATTCAGGGACTGATTTATACCCAGTTATTACTTACTAGTAACCATGGCCGCTTTAAAATATTCAGATAAACGGTCTAAGATCCACAAGAACAAGTATAAGGTAATATTGACTGTAAATCCAATTTCCAGATATATAGATAATTCCTTTAGCCAAAAGGGGAGCCTTGGATGGAACATGTATGTCCATCAGCTACAACTCCCAACTCAAATCACTTTCAGCATATATAGGATGTGGGTTTTCATATTACAAAATTAGGATATAAAGAAAGAGATTTTTTTCAGATTAGAAAAGGTTACTTTTTCTAAACAAAAAGATTAGAAAAAGTTAGGCGTCTAGCCAACCTATCTACATCCTGTCTCTCAGTGGGGGCCGGGTGAGGAGATATTGAAATGTGAGACCTTCCTACCCATTATCTAGCAACTAGCACTTGAAAGCTGCAACCTTTTCTTGGCCCTTTCGTTTCTTATGGTCATCAGTAAACCAGTCCAGCTTTGCGACTCAGTCATGTTGATGGCTTCGCTCAGAAAGGCGATCTGACTAAGCATGTCATGGCAAAACTAAACCGAG
This sequence comes from Dendrocalamus latiflorus, assembly GCA_017311315.1. Classification (NCBI taxonomy): domain Eukaryota; kingdom Viridiplantae; phylum Streptophyta; class Magnoliopsida; order Poales; family Poaceae; genus Dendrocalamus; species Dendrocalamus latiflorus. The sequence goes on along the minus strand of CM029614.1, from coordinate 32,641,191 downwards.
ACAGTTGAAAACTTGCTCATTTCTAGCTTTTGACAAGATCAGAACGTGCTCAATATTGGATGTGTTGTCTCCATGGAATATATACGTTTGTAGTACTGCCGCTGCTGCTTTCATCTTTGTAGTAGGAGTCTCCGTTTGAACATTAGGAAGATTCCATGTTTTTCCACGAGGAACTATGCACCTTTTTGTATCAAATGCTAATTTGTCAGGACAAGCAAATGAGATGTTGTTTTCATCATAGGAACTTTTCAAAGATGATTATTTGAACCAAGGAATAGTTCGGAAAATCAGTCTTACAGGGAATTCAGGATGTTGGAATGAACCATGTGCCAGAAGGGTTCAGGATTGTTTCTCTCTACAAGGAGTGAATCAGTAAAATTGAAATTTCCAAAGATGCCTGAATTATGAAGGCTTCAACGTTCAAAGGATGCAATTGCCAACTACTACTTGGATGCTAAGGTGGTGTTTATTTTTTAACTCAGTGGTAGTGGTATATATGCCGCCCCAATCCTAGCCATTCGTTCATGATCGGATGCGCCAGATTGATTTGAGTGCATGAGTGCACACCAAACTTAAATGCATAACATATGTTGTCATATAAGTATGAAATGTTTACCCCTTTCTGTTGGATTTTGCGAGGGTTTTTTTTTGTAATTTCTCAATTGAGAGAAGGAAAAGAAGGAAAAAAAGAGAAGAAATGGGGCCCACCTATTGGTGGGTCGACCTGAGGAGACGTCTCCTCCCGTGCGGTGCCTCACCCGGATCAAGATCGGGTCTCCTAGCGGCTCTTCGACTGGTGACTTGGGCGGCGAGTGGGGAGGTGGCGATTAGAGAGGTGGTGGCGGAGGCGCGGGCTGGCCCGGGCTCCTCGGAGCCAGTCGTTCACAGCCACCACGCCGTAGCCCCCTACCTCCTCTATTTAAAACCGCCACCTCTTCTTCCTCGGGTATCCTCTTTAGATCTAGCATTTGTTAGTGATATGCCCTAGAGGCAACATGGAGATGTTATATATATTACATACTATGTTTATGATGCATTAGTTTGTTCCTTGAAATAGACATTATCATTATTGATCAATGAGTATGTGACTTATTCATGAGACTCTTAATGTCAAAATGTTGCTATTTCTAAATGATCCCTGATTATATATCATATGAGGAACAAATATGATTCAAAGATCAGCATATGTATTGATTGATGATCATGTCTCATGGATCATGGTATGGAGATACCAAATCAATAATATGGACATGTGTTAGTGAACATATGTTGGATAGACCCGCCATGAGACACTGCAGAGATTCCATGTGTCATCAGTTGGTCTCAAGTAGTGTTTATGTGGAATCCTTAGACTTGAGATCATCATGGTTCCCAACATGCGTAGTAGCTTATTTTGGGACTACTAAACACTACTCCGTAACTGGGTAGTCATAAAAGTAGTCTTTGGGTTTGCCATGAAACATGTAGTGGGATGTGAATGATCAAGATAGAATTTGCCCCTCCTTATGGGAGAGATATCTCTGGGCCCCTCGATATAATGGATTATGAAAGTGCATGGTCATGCCAAGGTGATTGAGGAGTCAATCACGAGTTTATAATCCATCACGGAATCGAGAGAGTGATTGAGCTATTAAGAGGATGACACAGGTCTCGCCTTGAGCTTAATCTATATCGTGAGGCAAAGGGATTCGTACATGAGAACATTACAGGTTCAGCCGATATGATCTTTACGTATACTTTGGGGTTAATATGTTTTGCTAGAGACCGCTATTAACAGGGTGACCGGAAAGGCGTTTCCGGGTCGCGACCAAGTATACGTGAACCTACAGGGTCGCACACTTAACGGGTTGGAACACTAATTCGAATGTGATTCGGATGTGGGCTCAATTCGGATAGAGATCCGGATAGACTCCTATTGGGCCTCGGTCCACGAGGCCCAAGTGAGGAGGTCTATATATATGGAGGCGGGGGGGCTGAGGGATGCACGCTTCTGTTCCTCCCGAGCAAAACCCTAGCCGCTCGCGAGTGCTGGTACACTCGCGATCGTCGTTCCAGCCCCGGACGTGTGGATACCGGTGGAGGCGCTGCTCGTTGCGGCGTTGATCGGCATCAACAATCTACAGATTGGATCTGCTCGTGGTGTGGTTGATCGCGTGGAGGAGACGATCTGTTCGGGACGATCGGCTACTTCCACTACTACCTCGACGCGCGTGGTTGGATCGGCTTCTCCAACTCTTCTTCCGCTGCGCTGCGCGTCTAGTGGTAACGATCTATGATCCCTCCTTAGCATGATGTCCTGGTGTGCGCGGTAGAAATTTTTTATTTTCTGTTATCGTAGCCTACGCGCGTTCCTTCAGCATTTGCTTCTCTTTGGCTTTCTTCCTGGCAGTCTTCGGGTTTGGAGAGTTTTTGGGCTTTTGCGCCATCTCCTCTTGGAGCTCCTTTGAGTTCCCGTGTGCCCTGTCTCCAGTGGGGTGTGAGGGGAAATCCAAAAGGTTGACCCCAGGAAGGAAGAAGGCCATGGTTGTCCTCTGTTGTTCTTGAGTGCACTCGGCCAGTGCACTTTAGTGGTCTCATGCGGCATCCTCCCGACCCTCGGCTTCTAGCTTTGGTGATCTGAAGTTTGGAGAGCGGCATTATATCTCCGTCTATCTTCGTCTCCTTGCGCGGCATAGCGAGGCACTTGGTTTTCTGGGACATCGCTCTGTGCGTGCATTGCCTTGTGTGGTTTCTTCTCGGTGATTTCGAGTATCACTGGCGTTGTGAGTATACCGGCTGTTACTCTTTGTACTTTGCTTTAGATATTCATTCTGTGAGTGATTGTTATCTCTAATTGGAAATTGCAAAGAGGTTTTGTGGGCTAATCGCTCTATGATGATAATGGTCATATATTGAAATTGAACCATTCAAACTTGAGCTCTAAAGTTTTCTATTGCTGTCACTTGATTTCACAGTCCTGCTGTCATTTACTTTCGAACTATGTAGATACATTGTTCTGTGGTCTAGTATATGCTCCTTTGATTAGCCATTTTGGCTTGTGACTAAACTTGTTAAAACTGTGGATTACTTGCACTGGGAGTTTATCAAGTTAATTGGAGTATTGTCTTGTGATCACTTAACTGTTGTCAGAAAGTTTACATGTTTGTCATTATGTTGAAGTAAAGGATAGATAGATCTATAAATTGATATTTAGAGCTCAAGGTTTTGAATTCATTTTGTCATATTCAATTAGTGAAGAGTATAGACTGTAGTAGTGGGAAGACCAAGATCAAGTCTTGAGTAACCCTACATCTGAGAGCAATAATCACATCTAAAACTTGAGCTTTATGCTAGTTTTAGTTTTTCTTTGGTACATGGAAATGCTTTACATGCTCATTTCGGCAGTGTTCTTGTTACATATATTGGATATATGCTCTAGTATGAATGATATGACAGAATTACATGTTCATATACAATTTTTATCATTTATATACTACTGAAAATGTACTTTATTATTCTTAATTATGCAGAATTTAAATTAAAATATTTACTTATACCGTAATATTTACAACACTTTCTTGGATAGATTATTTAATCGAATGCACACCATTTGAAGGCAATGTCATGATGGTCACTAGTCCAAGTTGAACATGTTGGAACGCAGTCCAAGAGCTGAACTTGACTTGGGTGAGGTTACTCCAATCAACCAGATTAAGTCAAGCCTGCGAAATTAATAAACATATTGTCTTCTTCATGATTGCCTCATGCCTTGCAAGCATCATGTTTTGATCTTTTCTACACCTGTCTATAGGTCTCTTGCCCCATAAGCAAACTCATGCTCAATCTTTATTTATTTATTTATTTATTTTTGCATTGTTGACACAGTACAGGGGTCTAGAGATGATTACGGATGCTGTGGAATTAAGAATTTGATAAGGTACTTGCATTGGAATCTTACACTACTTTTTGGATGATCTAGTGGTGTTTGGCACCCTAGTGATCCATATTATGTAGCTAGGCAGAGTTGTAGAAATATATATCTTGCGTGCAAGTACAATATTTCTTCGATCCATCTTTCCGCAGGTGAAAAAACAAACAGAAAGATAGATAGTTTTCCAGGAAATTAAGCAAGTAGTTCTTCATGTCCTTTGGCAGGCCACTCATTCCGATGAAACCTAACCCATAGAGCTGATAATTAGCAAACCATTTAGTAATTACAATGCAATTGCAACTTGGGGAGATCCACTAGTAGTTTGGTACTTCACGTCGATCTCACGAGTCACACGGAGCACAAGGAGGCGCGAATGTAGAATTGGAAGGTGCATGTTTGCGGCGGAAACGACGCCGCCGACGGTGGCGGCACGTCGGCCGGAGGCGCGAGCGGTGAGGGGGACGTTGGCGGCGTGGAGTCCAAAAGCAGGAGCTGCACCGTTCAAAGGCGCGAGTCAAGTTTTTTTCGCCATGATGGAATTCGTGACCAAGTACGTAATACACTAATACGTACACCCTTATCGTGTTGTACTTGGTCAGCATTCTCAGGCTAGCGGTCCTGATCGGTTCGGCTTGAGCTTCTGACTTCTGGCTTATTTTTCACTATTCATAAATTTCATCTTTTTCTGAACTTTTGACTTTTTGTTGAGCTTTTTTGCCGGTTCTTTTTTTCCCGTATTCGTTTGTATTATACATATTGGGCTAACATATTTTTTATATTTTTAAATTTTTTAAATTTAATTATGCTAAATAAGTCTCTGTCAACTACAATATTTTTTCAGCCAGCTACAGTGTTTTCAGCCATAAGCCATGAGCTTTTAAGCCGAACCGATCACCACCTAATTAGCCTCAGTGCTTCTTCTCGATCTAGAAACAGCACAAAAAAAGAACTTACGGCGCACGCAGGTTAATTAACAAGGAATCATGCGATAAATCATGGGTCGTTTGTCACGCAAGAATTCATAAAAAATTGGTCTGAACTCATCCTTCATATACTATTATATTGTTTTTTCAAAAACACAGGAAGTTTACGTTTTATTCATTAAGTAAAAAGAAGAACAAATATGAAAAGAAAATCAAGGGATATCACTGTACATATGAAATACAGCACAACCTTAGGTCACGTTTAAAATGGAGGGTTTCCGTGAAAATTTTGGAGAAACTAATATTGTTTCTGGCAAAATTCTTGCTTTCTAGAATAGCTCCGAAATTTCTGGCGTAGTTGTGGCACGTTCCCTGGTGTAGAAAACATGCTTGATGGACCTTGGAGTATCACAGGATATTTATTATATGTAGATGCATGGAAATTCACGTTAATATGCTACTTCCTTTGGCCATATATGCATATCGTTTTAGAGATATACACCATTCCTAAAATCTAACTTCGACAACTAATTTATATTATAATATATTTATAAATCCTTATAAAATTAATATTGAAAAGTACTGTTGAGAAAAAAAATCTAAACGTATGATTTTCGTTAATTCAATGTAAATATTTAAAATGATATCAATACTTAAATTTTAAAATTTTAATCGCATATGTAAACACAGTATCTTTACTATTATAAAAGTGTGAGTTGGTGGTTGGTCCATTCTCCCTTTTCTCTTCTCAGCCATCCGATTTGACTGGACCATTCGTCTCTCTCCTCCTCTCTCTCTCTCAGGATACAACCGCCCACCCCCTCCACTTTTTCCATCTCCTCGTGCATTCTGGCTATCCTTCTCTCTGTCACTTGCTCTCTAATGTTTGATGTGTGAAGTTGGTCAGGTAGTAAGTTCCGTCTTATTATTTTTATGACTCCATTACAATGTACGGGTCTCTAACTAGTGTATCTATAAGACTACCAGGTAGGGCGGTACGATGAACCTCTAAAAAATACTCATATAGGGCGATGATGCTTGTCGTCGTAATGATGAGGATTAGGTGTGGACAGCGTCTTAACTTGGATTAAGCAAAAAGATGGACCAAACTATTATACTCTGGAATTTTTTACGAACCTATGGGGACTTGGCACAAGTCAAACCTTTGGCAGGTCGACCAGTTGCATGAGTCCCACAAGCCAAGGATAAAGATGTTTGAGCTCAGGTTAACATGCTAAAATAATTACTAAGAAACTATATGTATAGTTTTAATATAGAGAGGGTGTACATTGGATTTGGAGTTTAGCAGTTGGTTTGCTCGGTTGCTGCCTATCGCTGGCATTTGACGTGCTGGCCTGTTGAATTCATATCCTAGGCTAGCTACGCGGCCGGGTCGCATCAGCTGGGAAATTTATTGGGAAAGCGTCCTTGTTGTGGATATCGGCTGCTCGTTCGCTACATCTGCAGATTTGCATTTGACTTTGGTTTGGCCGCTCCCGACTAGCATAAGTTAATTTTTAACTGACAACAACAATGCCAAAGTCGCCAAGAAACCGCCGAATTAATAAACAGGGCCAAAGATTCCCAACCCATTGTAGTGCTACACCATGTTGGTGTCTGAACTCTGAATTTCGTTGCATATTATATAGTAACAGAAAATTTTGCGGTTGTCCTGAATCTGAACTACCAACGCTAGAGAGACACAGTTTCGGATTTAACTTCTTATGGTTTATGTCTAGTTTATTATTCTTTAATTTTATTTTTTGGATTATTGGCTTTTGGGGTAATTTTGTTTTTCCCTATATATAGGCAAAACTGTTTTTTTCTATTTTTATTTTTAAAATTTAATTACTCAAAAAATAATCAACAGATACAATATAAAATAAGTCAGCTACAATGTAATAAACTATAAGCTACAAAAAACACCAAATGAGCAGCCCCGTACACTACCATTTAGACCAAACGTTGATGGGCTTCAACATTCTACTATCTAAGATATAAAGATGAAGATGCCTGTACGTAGATAATCCAACTATTCAAGTTTTATATAGTAAGTTCTTGCAATCTTCAAACGCTTATTATTGATGGTTGTTGGGAGGTATATATGCTATTGTAAGCATCGGAGATAATTTGTTCAGTCGATGCGATTCAACTCGTTTGCAATATAAAAACGATAATTAGACGTACGATAATGGTATGTTCATGCATGACTGATCCTTTTCAAGTGAGCAAACTGGTCTTGCTTAAACCGAAGGCGTCATTTAGTCAAAATCCCGTCATATGTTAATGTGAACTCGAAATATGGTATGACAAATATAATAACTAATGAGGCATTGAGGCGTGATACGCGATGGAATCTCCCAGCTTGAATTATGAACCTCTCAATTGTCCACCCTCATCGGAAGAACAGGACCACAAGTAGGCTGCCCCCTCTTTCCCCTTCTCAAAAATTACAGATCATGGGTTCGTGAAACTAAGGGCATATGTAATAGTATAGATAGTTGTTATCTATAGTATTCTTCATATTATCTATAAACGACATCAAAGTCAGCTTATATAATAGGTTATCTTTTTTATATCTTTATAAATAGCTTTTCCATAACATAACGTGTCTTGTTTACTGTGTTACAGTTGACTACTGCATAATAGATGACATAATTCTCTATGCTCCTCTTCTTTTCTCTGCATCATCTCGTATCTTGCATGATAAAATTTATAGATAGCTGACATCATACCATTATACATGACCTACGTAGTATGTAACTTAATTAAGGCCTATGAACTGGAATGGATGGATTCCACAAAAATCTTGTAAGAAACAATGTAATTTCTCCGAAATTCCAATAAAAAATTGTGTTATAAATGGGGCGATAGAACGTAGAGATTTTCCTCGGCTTTGAAGTCTGGAAAACTAGTTCATGCCAAACTTTAATCTCTCTCTTTTCGGGCCGTGATATCCAACAGCATGCATCGAACTAGCGGCTCGGTGCCTCGGGGTCAATACGATAAGACCGGCACCTCATCAAGGACATCGCGGTCAAGCCGGCCCCGATCGGTTGGGCTTCAGCTTCTGGCTTCCGACTTATTTTTCACTATTTATAAATTTCGTTTTTTTCTGAATTTTTGGCTTTTTGTTGAGCTTTTTTGCCGGTTCTTTTTTCCCCGTATGTGTTTGTATTATACGTAATGAGCTAACATATTTTTTATATTTTTTAATTTTTTAAATTTAATTATGCTAAATAAGCCTCTGTCAGCTACAGTGTTTTTTCAGCCAGCTACAGTGTTTTCAGCCATAAGCCACCAAAAAAAGCCCAACTGATCACCACCTTAATAATGTCTATATTGCTCTCTGCTTTCTGTTTCTGTTTAAAAAAATTAAAAATTAATTTAAACATTCGACTTCTTAAACACTTCCTCATTCGTCTCACTTTCATCTTGCTCTAAGAATAAGACATAAATCACATACACATTGTGCACCTTAGTCCTCTCGCTTCCGTCACACGTATATATCTCTTTTTTTATTTTTTGCATCGCTCATTTCATTTTTGAAAACCACTTATTCCAATTACTCATATTTATTTTTATTTAAAAGCCAGTTTTGAGGGGGGGACATAGCCCATTCTGGCACGAAAAGCGGCAGGAAATCGCGTGCGCACCATCGAATCAGCTCGCAGCCCGATCGACACCCGCAGCCGGCTTGAGCCGCTTTCAAACTAGTCGCCGTCCCATGTACTCTTCCAACGAAAAACACCATATACCAGGCCCTGATCAACTCGGCTTCGGCTTCTGGCTTATTTTTCACTATTTATAAGTTTCGTCTTTTTCTGAACTTTTGGCTTTTTGTTGAGCTTTTTTGCCAGTTCTTTTTTTCCCATATTTGTTTGTATTATACGTAATGGGCTAACATATTTTTTATATTTTTAATTTTTTTAAATTTAATTATGCTAAATAAGCCTCTGTCAGCTACAGTGCTTTTTTTCAGCCAGCTACAGTATTTTCAGCCATAAAGCCATGAGCTTTTCAGCCGAACCGATCACCACCTGAAAACCACCACATGCAAGGAAGATGGAAATGTATCGGGATTTGTCCGATCACAATTAGAGTGTAAAATTTGGTCTATACGTGCTCATGCTCTAAATGATGTGGTAAATCGAATCAGAATGAGTCGAATGATGCGTATGCGTTACTCCAACGAGGTTTAAGTTTTTTTCATTATAACTGATGTTAGCTTTTTAATGTAATTAAATTTTTTAAAAAATATTATGTTATCACAGACAATGCAAAGAAATACAGAAAAACTAAAAACCTAAAATTAAACAAGATAAAATTAAAAAATAGAAGTTAAAAGTTGAAACACAAATGAGCACACCTATTCGTTGCGTAGTTAGGGTCACGCACGTCCCACCTGCCAGCTAGCGGCCTCCTGGCCGGCACATTTCCGAGTTGTTGGGCACGCCGCTTCTTCTTCTTCTCCCTTTTTTTTTTGCAACGGCCGTTTTCCACCGTCGGAAACCCACAGCCGTCGGATGGTAATCCGACGGCGAACGGTTCTAGTTGGCACCGGCATCGTCACGCTGGCATCAACCCACGGGCACACGTGGCCCGCGATCGGTGGCTCGGTCACAAAAGGTCGGCCCCGGTCAAAGATCCAGGGACACGTGTCGGTTGGGCGCGCGTTTGAACGCTCGACGCAGCGCACACGTTTGACCCATCTGACTGGCTGCCTCCGGTGGCCGTCACTGACGAACCACAGGCCCCCGTACGATTTTGGACTCCTCCCACTCCCACCACCGTGTTCGTTGTTAGGACTTTTGAGTACTACAGTTACTGTTACTTCACTGTGGTTAACGTCCTTTCAAGAAATCGACAGCTTGAGCGATTAGCAGCCAGTAACACGGCAAGATTAAGGTGCCGCTATAGCTTTGAGCTTCTTAATTTCATTTTTTTATGTCTTTTTTAATTTTTTGGATTTTTTAATTTCTTGGTATTGTTTATGATGATATATTTTATTATTTTTAAAATTTAATTACACTGAAAAAACTATCAAGCGCTATAGTAAAAAAAACTACTACAGTACAAAATAAGTCAGAAGCTTAGACTTAAGGGAGTGACTATCGCATTGGCGACTATTTTTTTTCTTCATCTTCGGTCGCTTTTTTATACTATAATTTTAGCTGACTAAGAGTGCAATTTCAAGAGATCGAGAAAATTAGTATAGTGCAACTTTAGGTGACTGAGAATGCAACTTCAGATGACTAGAAGATAAAAAAATTTAGTCGATTGTGCAATAGCAAAACCGTAGATTTAAAAGCCCTAATGATGGGGTGTCTAATAGACAAACCTACGTCCAATGAATAGAAACTACTAATAATTAAGAGGCAGAGCCTTATATGAAGGTCAATACAAATTAATCTTGACATGTTCTTTTGTCGCATTTTGATAAACGAAAAGGGAGGTCTAACAATATTATAAAAAACGCTGTAAAAATAGCAGCATTTAGAATTGGTAAATTCTGACGCTACCAGATGGTAAACGTGTGCGACCAAATACTTAAGCAAATGTGCAGTGTAGTACACCAATTGACAAAGCAAAGCAAAGCAAATCAAATTATTAATTTAAAGCAAGCCCCACAATTAACAAGTCATTCCAAAGGAAGCCCTTGGCCTCCCACCCAACTACCTATCCATCTTTCCCCACACACGATCACACACTACATAGATGTTGTGCTTGTGCTAGCTAGCTCCCTCACATACACACGCCTCTCCCTTTCCTTAGCCCCCCTCTCTCTCTCTGTCTGTACTACACCATACTGCTAGGCACTAGCTAGGACAATCTATATGTGAAGATCGAGATCGAGCAAACGCCAAGAGCCAAGAAGCTACCGCGATTCGATCTGAGCTAGCTAGCTGCTCCAGCTGCCGATCCATCCTATGTCGGGCGCGAGCCACCACCACCACCACCTGTCCGGTGACTTCCAGTTCCACGACGAGCTGGCGTCGCTGTTCGCGCAGCGGCCCGACTCCACGCCGATGCAGCAGCCCTGGTTCACGGATTACCTGCAGGCGGGCGCGCTGACGCCGTTCGACTACGACGCGTTCGCCGGGGAGTTCGACGTGCCGGCCGTGGAGGAGGTGAAGAGGGACCTGGTGGTGGACAGTAGTACTGCCGGCGTCAGGTTGCCTGGCGGTGGGACGGGTGGGACGACGGCGGGGCCGCTGACGCCGAACAGCATGTCGTTGTCGTCGACGTCGAGCGAGGCGGGTGGCGCCGGTGCCGGAGGGGACGAGGAGTCGGCCGGGAAGTGCAAGAAGGAGGAGGGGGACGAAAGCAAGGAGGGATCGGCCAGGGGGGGTGGCGAAGGAGATCAGGAGAAGAACAATAAAGGGTGAGTTGATTATTTAATTTGATCTCATTTAATTTCTTGAAATACTGTTAGTCTTCGAGTTCTAGCTAAATCAACAAGAGATAAATTTGGCAAGTCTTTGATGCTTGTGTTCTAAGATAGTTTAGTGGTTTGGGTGACCATTAGATCAACAAAACGTACAAGATCTGGAGTAGGTTTCTTTCTGGACCAGTTGATTTTTCTTCTTGTTGCTTGAATTCTTCTTCATTCATCCCAACTACTGCATGTTTCTTTTCATTTTTATTTCCCTCTTTGGTTTGGTCAAGGTGTGAAACTCCATATCAGCTAGGGTTTCTCATTAGCACGCCTAGCAGTATAAAGCAATAAGAACTTGATCTTTAGGGTTTTGTGAAAAGTTGATCAATGTTTGTTGCCCACACCTTTTTGTTAAGGGTTGTTTTGCTTTCTTGATTTCTTCCTTGTCTTCACATCTACTACTACTTCCAATTTGACTGCAACTACTCGGTGCATGCCTAGTGTGTTCTTAATCCGCGGCCATATCACGTCAGATCAGGAATGATTTAAGAGATCACCAGACTTCAATCTCGATAAACTCGATTAGTTGCTAACTCAGCAGATCATTTTCATGGAAACTTACTTTCCAGCTTCCTTTTTGTTGCATCTGTGACCATGATGGATCTCCAAATCCATCAGACAAAAATTAAGAGCTAGTACGGTGTGAACTTAAAGCCATGTATGTGCGCCGTGCCGTACATACGTACCTACACATCTGCAGTCACCATGTTTGAATGGGCCAGCTAATAAACCTTGAACTAGCTAGTATGAACATGTATGATCTCTAGAGCACACCAAAATATATATGTTCAGCTAGACCGATCTAGCTACCACCATGTGGTTGAGATTGATCAATCAAGTTGGCATATGTGTGTATGCACTTGCAGGGCGCCCAAGGCGAAGGGCAAGGGCGAGAAGCGGCCGCGGCAGCCGCGGTTCGCGTTCATGACCAAGAGCGAGGTCGACCACCTCGAGGACGGCTACCGGTGGCGCAAGTACGGCCAGAAGGCCGTCAAGAACAGCCCATTTCCAAGGTACGCGTGCACTTAATTGTTAGCTAAGATCGCACCACATGCATGCGTGTACGTACGCGTGACCACTACGCATTGAATTAGCTAGGGTTCTTACGTACGCGCGGCGCGTGATGCGACTGTGATAATGCAGGAGCTACTACCGGTGCACGACGCAGAAGTGCCCGGTGAAGAAGCGGGTGGAGCGGTCGTACCAGGACGCGGCGGTCGTGATCACCACGTACGAGGGCAAGCACACGCACCCCATCCCCGCCACGCTGCGCGGGAGCACGCACATCCTCGCCGCGCACTCGCACGGGCTCCACCCCAACTTCCACCGGATGCCGCCCCCGCCGCCGATCACCTTCCGGTCCGGAGCCGCCTCCATCGATGCGCTCGGCCTCCTGCCGCAGCATGGCCACCACACCATGCAGCAGATGCAGCAGCTCGTGGGCGGCACGGGTGCCGCTGGGATGCATCAGGTGAACGCTGCCATGGCGAGCCATGCGCCTTATCACGGCTTGGCTGCCATGGTCGGTACTGCTGGTACTGCCACTACTACGGCGGGTAGTACTAGTACTCCACTCCGGATGCAGCACTTCATGGCGCAGGACTATAGCCTCTTGCAGGACATGTTGCCATCCTTCATCCACAACGACGACACCAGCACCAACTACCACCGTTGATGATCGATCGAGAGATAGCCTGATAATGAGCCCTTGTTAACTTTTTGGTACTGATATCATGCATCCTACGATGGTATGATCTAGCTAGCAGGAGCAGTAGAACTAATAGTACTAGAAATTGTTGTACATGTACCTAATTCTGATAAGCTCATGCATTGCACTTTGGAGCATGCAGTACTGATGAACAATGGTAATTTTATGCTCTTATTCCATTTCCTTGACTTCAGCTAGCTAAGTACAAAATCAAGGATGTTTGATTGTTCATGGGACCAGGAGAGAAAGTTATTTCTTGCAAGGTCTGCATGCTCATGATTGCTCTTGATGACATGATCATGTACATGCATGCATGCATCTTGGATAGATATGTCGTGCATGATGGGAGATGTTCTTGCAGTTTGTCCTTAATCGGTACATAATTCATTAATTTGTTGCTTCTTGCTTCTCTGTGGTTTCAAAAGTCTGTTATTGCAGAAGTACAGATAGTACTGAAACTTTAGGCTAGTACAATACTACAATTCCCTGCTCTAGCTCACTTACAGCTACATATGATCCTCTATCTAAACAGTACAAATATGTTATGATCGATGAAAAATTGCAGGGGATGCCATGCATGCCATAGTCTAGCCTGTGAAATTATCACGCATACATGTACTAGCAGACCCAATTATGCACACCTAACGGAAAGTCTGAAACAAATTTGCGGGGCGTGCATTTGTTTGGACCCTAGCAATCGAAGATATAATTAATCCATGTATAGTCAAACATGCATTTAATTATAGCCTTTCTCTGGTTATCGCTTTGGGGATACATCAGCAGCTCCAATTCTGGTTCATGTGCCAAAATTGCGAGAATACACGACCAGTAATATAATTCAGAATAGGCAGATACAATATAGGTAAGACCATGTGGTGGTAGTTTTACGAGAGTAATAAGTATTTGACACTGCTTGTACCTTATTTTTATTGTTTGAGTTTGATTTTTATTAAATGCATTTTAGCTTGTACTTTTTTGGAAGCACTTATTAGACCAGCCTGGGCAGGCGGTTTGACCGCTGAGAGATTGCGGTCAAACTGGCCTGGAGTGACTGTCTGATCGGTGGAGTGTGACCAACCGAGTAGCGGTCCAACCAGTTTGTCTTGGGCAGTCAGACAGGCCTGGTGGCTGCAGTCAAACCGGCCTGTGTTGAGGTTGCTGAGATGGCTCTGTGGTTTTGGTAGTGAGTCATGGTGGTATCCATGCAATGTTAGTCATGATGTGTCCATCTAAGTGTTAGTTATGGGGTTTTCATACATTTGTTAGTCATGACGTAGGTCTATACATATGTTTATTAATTGAGAGTCAAGTGTATGTCATTTGTACTCAGATCAATTGTTTTGTTCTTTGATGTGCAGGTGTTTTGATGATTGTTGTGACCAGCGACAAGATTGATGCTACGAAATAGGTTCTGAAGCCATGGCGTATCGCGTAAGTCTGGGTAGAGCAATATCTCAAGCTGAGAAGCATGGGAAAAAGACAATGGTCATAAAGAGGAAATGTGTGCATGTGGTGTGCCAATTGAACTTATGCGTACCAAGTGGTGATGGTTCTCAGAGTAGACATACGATCTTGGAGCCAACCATTGGGCATCACGGATAATGGTGTGATATTAGTGTGCCATGGGACTTGGGTGTTTCAAGTGGTGATGGCCTCGGCACAAGCGTATGATCTTAGCGACAAGTCATGGGCATCGCATCATTGTGAAGACCAGTGGGTGGCAATGGAAATTGTCCAATATCGGGTGGAGTGGTTGTTTGCAAAATCGCGAAACTAGTTTAAGTGGTTTAGGTCACGTCTTTGTAGATAGAATATTTTATCGGGCTATTAGGGTCGTATGGAAGTCATGTTTAGAAAAGTGTGCAAGTGTGTGTAATGTAAAACACATTTATGTGTAGGTTACTGAGTTTATCCATGTGTAAGTAGTGTGATCCACTAAAGAGCGGCTAATTATTAAGGTTAAGTGAGAGGTAGTGTGATCCACTAAAGAGTGGCTAATTATTAAGGTTAAGTGAGAGGTGAGAAGTTTGCACTATATAAGGCTTGTGTTGAGTTAAGTCATATGAGACTTAAGAGATTAGGGTTAGGGTGTCCTTGTGTTGAAGCCTTTTGTGTGTGTGTGTGTGTGTGTTCTATACTTAGATCTATGCTGTCCTCAGAGATTGGCTGTAAAATATTCCTCTCAAGTGAAATAATCATCCAAAGTTTGTCTATGTGAGTTGTGTCATGGATCATCTCTTGTGCTTTTAATTTGCTTGGCTAGCTTTATTGTGTGGATTTTAATCCTTTTGATCTTTTCTGTTGCCAAAGACGTGTAAGACATGAAGATATCTCCTGGAGATAAGATCACATCCATCTAGGCATGATCTAGAGAAAGTTTTTTAGTTTGCTCGGTTTCTCAAGAGTGAGGTGATTTTCATGTTTTGCTCTTGTTGGTGTTTTGGGTTAAATTTGTGCTGTGACTTAGCTTACTATGATATGTAAGAACCTATCTAAGGTCAGATTAATGTTTTCCCATTTTGTCCGATTTTAGTGCAACATTTCTTCAAATAGAGAAATGTCACAACTTTGTCGATGATTATCTTGATAATTGATTAGAATATATTTGTGATATCTTAGAGAAGTGCATATGCCAAGATTTAAGTCATTTAGATCATCGGATGAAAAGTTATATGGATTCTTAATTTTTAAATTATGTTGATTTTATTGTTTATCTGGTTTGACCGTAAATCGCTAGAGGTCTAACCGGTTTTGGTTAGAGGTCTTTAATTACCAATTTCAGGGTGCTTTTCTGGAGCTTTGCCTCCTGTGGCTCTAGACTTTAATGAATATATGAATTTGTGTTTATACTGTTGTTGCTGATGATGATATTTGGAAAAAGATTTTGAAAGAATCATTCACCCACTTTGACTTGATATACTCGATCCTACAGTATATATGCAACATGCAATATAGGTGGTACTTTGAAGCATCTAGACTTGTTTACGATGACATGGTTTTTTTACTACTTTTTGAACAAAGGTTTTTTAACTACTTGCATTGTGCAAACTGTGATTTAATTAGATTATTATTGCTTAGATAGTATGAACTTTGGTCAGGGAGAGGTCCAGGGATGTAACATGATCAGTATGTGATAGCAACCCTAAAGAAGACTACCGATTACTGAATGGTCAAAAGCATTGAAGGCCCGGTGCAACGCTCAGCTCGCAAATACACCGAATATGACGGTGCACGCAGACTCTGACATGTATGTATGTCCAAATCCTAGTCCTGACGGATTCAAATCCTCTACCTTATTTACTTTAATTTTACTCAATAATCAAAGGCACAAAAAGGTAGGGGTTCGCTGACCATCCGATCAAAAATTGACAAAAGATCAAAACAAAAGAAAACTTGAGGGCTTTGGATTTTTCTCGCAAGAAACTGAAAGCATTTCGTCCTCGATTTGAACCATCCGATGCTCGATCCACCGTCCACAAAGTGCCGAATAGCAAGTTATCGTGCTTCTTTACCTTTCCTTTGAAAATTCAGAGGATACGCTTGCAAACCTAATACATTTGTTACAGTACTAATCCATGTATTCAAATTAAATATGGCAGGTATTCATGTTGGAAGAGCTAGTTGTGCTATATACTTCTTTATTTACTTAATGACTTAATTAGATTATGTGCCATCAGACTTTCTAAATTTCAACCATCAATAAATTTAAAACTATCTATACTGGCTATGTAAAAATTTCATTATTACATTTGTTGTTAAAAACACTTAACATCTTAATGTAAAATTATATATAAAAAAGTAATGCTCAAAGTTACACATCGAAGACCGTAAAAAATAAAAAAAAAACATAAGTAAAAAAGAACGAATATAATACACTCTATGGGAATTACAATGCCAGTCCTGCTCATTTGAGCTTCACCTTTTGATTTCTAGCTTCTCAATCTTGTTTTTATGTGGTTTTAATCTCGTCTTCTTTTTTTTGCCTTTTGGCTTTTCTTTTTTTCCGTATTCCTTTGCATTGTCCATGATAGGTTTATCTGTTTTTTCCATTTTAAAATTTAATTACGCCAAATACTACCATCATCTATAGTATAGAATAAACTAACTACAGTACTAAACAGTGGAAAATAAATCGAAATGAGCAGCACCTTAAGGTCGATCTGTGTTAGGGCATCTGTAGTGTATATAACCCAAGGGCCTTAAGGTGGGTCTTATCTAAACCTTAAGGCCGACTCCATAGTGTATATAACCCAAGGGGCCTTAAGACGGTCCCACTTGGCAGATAAAGAAAAATTGTATTTTAATGCTTGTGGCCAAGTCTTTAGCTTGAGGACCAGCCTCAAGCCTTTTTTGCTTATAGCCTGCTTAAGGTCACCCCTGTAATGTATAAGGTTGATCTTAAGGTGGCTTAAGACCCTCTATTTTCATACACTACAGATGCCCTTATATACGTATATAGTATCGATAATCGTGCGGCTAATCGTGTTATTTGAGCCTCCGCAGTGGTAGCCGAGCGCTGATGGGCGTACCCGTTTGTAGGCGTGGGGCAGTGCGCGGTGCTTTGTACGTCCAGTTGTGTTTGAAAAAAGAATCATAAGTTTGTATTCTCCAGATTGAAGGCATGAACATATAAACACACGCCCCTGATGTCTGTTTAACATATACTGGTAGAACGTCGACACAAATGGACACGTAAGCTAGGCAGCGGTTGCACCGATCATTTAATCGGCGTCAACAGGAACATAAGCTGGGGATACCTTTGAACCAAAGGAAAGTCAGCTCCCCCAGCCATCGCAACGTAACACCGACCCTGACAACATACATACGTCCATCCAAAAGACTTAATTTGGCCTGCTCGATCTCGCTGTACCGAAACGGTGTGTATTGATTGGGCATGCTCATCGATTAATCTTGGTCAAATTAACAGCGGTTGCTAGAATATTTTAAGGGTCTAACGATGGACTTGTCGGCTGGGTGACACAAGACAGGTCATCAATGTCTAGACATTAGGGCACGGTCTATTGAGACAAAGCGACCAATTCACTCTGTCACTTACATGTGGGGTCATCTGAGTCACTGACAATGAACCAGGGTGGCAAATCTGTTACCACTGGACTCATAAGAGTGGCAAATGATTAAATTTTCCAGACAAGGCACAACCCAAGAATAGCTTATCTGGGAATCGCTGGTTAGAATCGTCTGGAATGATGATAAAGATATACCAAGGTTCATCAGCGGGGACAAGTCTGGACATGCAGCCGCCGAGCGTCGTCGGGCGGTCAAATGATCTACCGAAACCAAACGAAGAAACGGTCAAGCTTGCTGTGCCGTGGCTAATTAGCGTGTCAAATCTCACCGGCACACCATTTAAGAGACAAACAGGACGAAGCCATCTTCCCGGGCAGGTTCAGCTTCAGCTTGGAACCACCGGCGGTACCTGTAAATCTCTCAGACAAAATTTGTCTAGCTAAAACAATCACGTACACAGCCGAACGGTCAAAGCCTCCCTGCTAGCTAGCTTCTCCGAGAAACCGGATTCTACTACAGAAGGTAAAAACTCTATAAAATCGGTTGTTTATATTGTCTTCGAATTTCTTCGAATAGAAGCCGGAAGCAGGATTTAGATTCCGCTTATTTTGATTTAAACTTCTAGCTTCTAACTTATTTTTTATTATTCCTAAATTTCATCTTTTTTCTGATTTTTTGGTTTTTTTAGCTTTTTTGTCGGTTTTTTCCAGTAATCGTTTGCATTGTCATGATGGACTAACCTGTCTTCTGGCTTATTTTTCACTATTCTCAAATTTCGTCTTTTTCTGTTTTTTTAACTTTTTTGTCGGTTTTTTCGTATTCATTTGCATTTCCGTGATGAGCTAATCTGTTTTTTGTATTTTTATTTTTAAAAAAATTCAATTATGTTAAATACATCATCATCAGTTATAGCGTAATTTTAACTAACTACAGTGTAATTTCAATCATAAGACAGTTTATCAGCCCAACCGAGCAGCGCCTTAATATGAAACAGGCCCTGTTGTTAGCCCAGCACGCGATCGATCGAACTGTAACCATCGGCACATGGAGAAAATCTATTGTGTAACGGGGGCACAAGCCAGCTTGTGTCACTGGCCAACCGGGTTGTGACACGTGGCAGTAAGTATTAAAAATTAATATTTTTTACTGATTGCACTGTAGCAAAGTAATAAAAAATTGCTGTTTCTACTGTAGCAAACAGTAAAAATATATATTTTTATTGATGTTCTACAGTACAAAACAGTAAAACATATTAATTTTTAATACTTTCTGCCACGTGTCACAACCTGGTTGGCCCGTGATACAAGTTGCCTTGTGCCCCGGTTGCACAATAGATTTTCTCCGGCACATGGGGCGTACGGCGTTTCGGTTCCATTAATGTCGCGGATAGAATCGGGAAAAGCTGGGTTTGCAAGCCACCGCGGCGAAAGCGACGCCGGCGCGCGGACGATCGATCAACGGCCGGTCGCCGCTTGAGGCGTCTAGCGCAACGGCATGCAGCCTTGGGGAAGACTTAAAGTGCGCGAGCCCGAGTTAATAGCGGGCGGCGGTACGACGGCTGCGTCGCAACGATCGTTAGCCAGCCGAAACCACGAGCCGTCTCATGGCAGCATCTATTGCCATCTGACTGTGCCCTGAGCTCTGAAAGCGAGACGACGGGAGGAGGCAGTTGCTGGATCGACTGGGCGGCATCAACTTCAATTCACGCCACCCCAAAGGATGGATCGAGCTGGAGCTATTTTGCAATTGCGAGGGGAGTTCGATCGAGCCATTAATAAATGCAAAGGCCAGGAGGATGGATGAGAGCAGTACAATAAGGCTTAGTCAGTAGGCTATAGCAAATATAATATCAACCAAATCTTATGTGGCAGAGAGAGAAAGGAAGAGAGAGAAGGAAGCTGACTACTAAATTACAGCTAGCTATAGCACGTAAAAATATGCATTTCACTCTCTTACACGTGGGGCTAAATAGTTATTGTAATAGCTACCTTATTGTATGAACTATTTTTTTGAAGGCTATAGATGAAATAGACAAGTGTTATAGCCACTAGTTGTCTATACTATTGTACTTGCTCTGAGATGAGATACTAGTCCCACTTCTATAAGTTCCGCTTAAAACGGTTTAGACTTCTGGCTTATGTTTCACTATTCAACAATTTCGCCTTTTTCTGATTTTTTAGTTTTTTAAAGCTTTTTTGTCTGTTCTTTTTTTCTCTATTTGTTTGTATTATCCGTGATGGATTAATCTGTTTTTTCTTTTTTAAAATTTTTTAAATTTACTTACGTCAAATAAGTCACTGTCGGTTACAGTGCAATTTTAACTAGTTACAGTGTTTTTCAGTCATAAGCCACTCAAAAAACCTATTTTGAGCACCCCATAGGGATGGATAGTCAGCAGTGGAATTACTACTATTTACTAACTGTACTAGTCACTTAACCAGTGACGTCTTGTGAAGAGTGGTGCTTAGGCAACTAGACATAGCTCCGGAAACCAGCGTTCTGCAGCGTTCGATCCCCGGAAATTCATGGGATTCCCCAAAGGATTGGTACAGGGGGTCACTGCCTCACTGGGCGTATGCAACAGAAGTCCAAAGTGTAAAGGAAAATGTCAAGATCTAATGCCTACCTAACCTGAACTTCACACTACCAACAAAAGGAGTTGGACAAGAAAAATATTTAAAACACTGTACACGGTTTAACCACGATTCACCACTATGTATGCCCCGGTGAGGTGCTGCAACTGCAAAAATGGTGAAATAGGACCACTCCTTTATTCGCTGAAGACCAGTAGTCCTTGTTACCGGGCTAAAGTTCAGTCATCTCTCCAAGCACTGCTGCATTCTTACTGCTCGAATTGCAGGAGCAAACCTAGCAAACTGTCACTCGCGCATGGTTGGAGAGCTGATTTGAGTCGCACGTCGGTCTTTCGGCTGGTCCAAACTGAAAGCAATTAGCTCTTGCAGTCCATTCAGTTTCGAGCCCAAGAGCAGATCGACGACGTACTGTGTTGTGTGCCTTGGACCTGAACCTGCCTTTCAGGTCAGGTCCCAAGTTTCTTAAATCAGAAATTGCTACTGCGTACTGTTCCAGTTGGGCTGTCAGAGGAGTTGACGCGACGTTCTAGCCCAAGTAAACGATTACACCCTGTCAGGGTTAACCTCCTTAAGAGGGTGCCTAAGTTCAGTATTCTATTTATTGATCCAATTAATTATTACAGGGGAACTTGCACTTGGGTCGTAACTGAATTGGTACTTTAAGGACATTTTGTCTATACGAAAAATGATAATGTAACTATTGTTTTCCCCAAACGCTTTTACGTCTTATCATGTATTTATTTTGGTTTTGTTACCAAATATTACTGCAGAGTCAATGTCCTTTCTGATGAAAGTGTGCTTTGTCAAATATTTGGGCAGATGTATAAAGCTTATTAGTCCATACCACAAAGTTCGTTAATATGCCAGCATTGAGAGTGAAGAAAATTTAATGATGGTGCCCTTGGGAGTGAGATTATGAATGCTCTAATTTAGATGACTCTACAGAACATTTAAATCCACAAGTCGTGAAGCAATTTGAAACCAGTAAGTTTAAACAATCTGAAGTTGGTGAATTCAAGCAATCAGCTGGGTTGACCTCATCTTATGAAGATCCTCAAGAGTGGTAAGCAGCGTCACGTACAATCTTTCGAAGAGTTGGATGCCATTTACTGACCTGTCCTTGAACATGAGTTTGCATATGCCTAGTTAGATTTGTACGCACTACTTTATTGGAGATTTCATACTACCATATAGTGTTATCTGTTGCTGTTCCTTTTCAGAATCATACTACCAAGTAGCTGGACAGGATACTAAGATCATGGAAGCTGCTGAATTTATGGATGAATAACCTTTTACTTTGCTTAAGGTGCTGCAATATCCTCTAGTCATATGTTGTTGTGATATTGGTATATCTTGTATTTATTGCACTATATATTTTACTATTTGGTGATTTCTTGAATTTAGGGTCTAATTGCATTTTTGGAATATCTATTGATAAAGTTCATTTGCTTTGTTTACGGATCCTGTTTGTAAGATTGTCACCGAAGTCAACAGATCTGAAATGGGATACTTTTGTGGTGCTAGAAGCATTTTGCTTTTGAAGTTTTATGGAGAAAAAACCCATTCTATTTCGACAATTGATGCTTTTCTTTGCTTTCTGACCATCCTTGCTCATCTTGTGATTCTTCTTTACATGTGGGCATGCCCATCCAGTGCAGTTTACGGTTCCTCATAGGTCTTAGCATGAAGAAGATTTTTTGAAAGCCATAGCATGAAGAAAGCTCGATTCGTCCTTGTCCATCTTGCTTCTGACCATCCTTGCTCATCTTGTGATCCTTCTTTACATCTGGAATTCGATCTGAAGCTCGATTCGTCCTACCTTAGATACGTATGTGTATTTAGAGAGAGCATGTATTTATATTCTATATGATACTAGATTAATCTAAGATTTATCTAGCGATTTCTACTCTAAATCTAACATGTGTTTATGCATCCATATTGTTAGAGTTTGTAATCTTGTTTTCAGTTTAGAAATCGTAGTTGTGTTTGAGTTGGAGGTCAAAGTCGTAAGTCGTAGTCAAGTCGGAAGTCTATGTCCGAGTTTAAGTCGTGTACGAGTACGACTTTGTCGTAGTTGGGTCCGCTTCGTGGTCGAAGAGTCGGCTATAAAAGGCAGAGCCATTTGTACCGAGGAGATGAGCACCGGATTGAGGTGATGTAGTTGCAGAGGAGGTGCCGAGCAGAGGGCGACCGGCGTGACCGCAGAGCAGAGGGCGGTCCGCGTGACTGCAGAGCAGTGGGTGACCGGCATGATTGCAGTCGATCGGCTTGAGCGACCGGTGTGGTCGTAGTCGATTGGCTTAGGCGACTGACATGGTCATAGGCGGTCGGTGAGATCGCAAAGGCTCGCAAATATGGCCGTAAAGGAGTTACGACCACGGCGAGCAGAGGTTCGCAGATGTGATCGTAAAAGAGTTATAACTACGGCGAACAAAGGATTGCAGACATGGTCGTAAAGGAGTTACGACCACGGCGATCGAGCGGAGAAGTCCGCAGAAGCGGCAGACGTGGTCGTAAAGGAGTTACGACCACGGTAGCAGAACAGAGGGGCGCAGACGTGGTCATAAAAGAGTTACGACCACGGCGACAAGAGCGGAGGTGTGCGCAGGAGTAACAGACGTGCTCGTAAAGGAGTTATGACCACGGTCACAGAGCCGAGGACAGCGACAAGAGCGGAGGTGTCCGCAGGTGTTGAGGACGTGGTTGTAAAGGAATTACGACCACGGTTACGCAGTAGGAAGACGTGGTCATAAGGGTTACAACAACAGTGATCTACAGGATCACTACGTGGTCGTAAGGAGCTACGACTACGGTGACCGACGATGGTCGAAGGAAGTGCAGCGGCAGCGGTGAATGTGGTCGTAACTTCGGCTGAAGTTACGACTACGTGGTCGGAGCAGCAAGGCGTGATCGGAGGGATCACAGAGTGATCGTAACGACTGTCAATGTGGTCAGTAATCCAGAGTTATAAAGGCTATAGGCCCTGTTCTTTTCAGCTTCTAAAAGCTGCTTTTCGGCTTTTCTACAGTAACTAGTTTTTAAACGGAGTATCTTTGTAAAATATGATCTACTAGTTAATTGTAGTACATATTGTACCGACTTCATTTATATCTGCAAAAACCACACGTGAGTTTCTGTTACTCTGTAATCTCTCGCACAAATAGCCTAAAAACTAAAAGCCATAACTAAAAGTTATAAGCCGCAGCTAAAAAGAACAGACCCTAATACATCTCTATAGCTATATCTATACCTATGGTGTGATTTTTAGTGTGCGTGAGTATAAGCACGCGTTCTGTTCTCACCTTCCCGGTCTATCCTCTCTTCGTTTTCCATTTCTCTCGGCCTCGCTCTCCAAGCTTCAAAACCCCGAGCTCCCCACGCTGCCAATGGCGTCTCCCTCCTCCTCCACGTCGGCGCCGCTCTCCCTCTCCCTCCCGCTCTCTCCGTCCCCGTATCGCCTCCTCCGCCGCCTCCCCGCGTTCTCCTCCCGCCTCCCGCCCAGCCGCCTCGCTCTACCGCCGACCCGGCCTGGCGCCGCGCTGCTCTCTAGCCTCAGCGACGCGCAGGAGCAGCAGCAGGACGAGGAAGAGGAGGAGGAGGATATGGTGGAGGTGGGATACGTGAGCGGCTTGCACGGGGTGCGCGGCGATGTCCTCGTCGCGCCTCGGACTGACTTCCCCGAGCTCCGCTTTGCCACGGTACCCGCTATTCCTCTCCGGATTCCCACTCCCCATTTTCGAATCATATAACGCTAGGATTGTTCGGGTTTTTATGTTAATTTCCTGTGGATTTCACATCTCACTCTTGTTTGATTCCGTCCGCGCCGCGCGGACAGCCGGGGAGGAGATGGCTGAAAGCTCGTGCTGCTGGGAAGCATCAGGTCAATGAATTCGAGCTTGTTCGAGGAAGAGCCCATACGGGGAAGAAGAGCTGGATCGTGAGCTTTGATGGGATCAATAGTGTGGATGAGGTCTGTTTGATTTGCATTCCTATGGAGCCACTTGCTTTTATTAATGTGTGTGTCCCAACGAGTCTTAGGTTCAGTTTGCGGTTGCTGTGCCGTGCTTATTTTTAAAGCTGCTGTGAAAAGTCTAATACTCTGTTTGACAAATCAGAGTGAAGTTAAATAAATTCTGTTATCCAATGATTGTCCTCCCACTGTCCCACATTTCAACTCATATGTTTGGACGCAATAATGTATTCGGTTGTAGCTTTAAGAAAAAGGGTTAGCCAAATACCCAAAATCCAAATATCTAAAAACGGCCCAACAAAATGAGATTCTCATAATCCCCGCAATGCCAGATAGAGCCTTAGAGTTTGCATAGTAAGTAGCCTTGCTTAATTTCTGGGACAAGCAGTGTTAAATCAGCTAGCCGTAATACGGTAGTACTAGTGTAGCAGAGCAGTGAGCTACTTGCAGGAAGTAAGTCAGTGTCGTGACAAACACCGAAGTGTTACATCCCATGCTGTTTTTCCGTTCTGAATATGGGATGTCAATTGACGGCTGCTGGCCAGCTCAAGTTTTATGACTGAGCATGACTGCATGAGTAGTTCAGCTCAAGCTAGCACACATTTTGTGTGCCATGGCACGTCTGCAGCATAGAATTCTTCTATGAGTAGCATGCAGTGTGTTACTACTGCTTACCTTATGTTGGCATATGGCTAGCTTCTGATGCAATCATTTATCACTCTCTTTTTAGGCTAGGCAAATAGTTGGTTCAGCTATACTTGTGAAAGCTGGGGATAGGCCTAAAATGGAGGAAGATGAAATCTATTCGCTTGATCTTGTTGGCATGAGAGTTATTGTCAAGGTACATATTCCTTCAATGTTTTCCTTTTTAAGTTCTTGGTGCTTCATTTGTTAATTTCAATAAGAATATGAAGCTGCAGTACGAGAAGGTAAAGGCACAGCAATATGTGCATTATTACTACTTGATACCTAGGCAGAACTGATATACAGTTGGCAATTGGATGAAGAGTATCGAGTACATGTAATATATTGCTTGCTCTCTGGGTGGATGCCTTGGCCTGGCACCCTGGGCCATCGGGTACTCAAATAGTCAAATTACATGCGCGCACACACACCCTTAAATATATTAATTATGGCATACTTATATAATCTTGTATCACCGGCCTATATTAGCGGGGGAAACGCCGCGCGGAGCCGCGCCCACGTCGCCCCGCCCGCGCGCTCCGGCCGGCGCGTGGCGGGGAAATTTTCGTACGGCCGGGGGAGCCGGTTTCCCTGTATTTTCCGGAAATTACGTAAAGGTCCTTTTTTCCTCGCGAAAAGGTCCTTGCCAGTTTTGTTTTTTAAAAACACCCCTTCACTTCACCAAAATTTCGTATCCTTTGCAGGATAGCGCCCCGCGGTTTTCTAAATTACGTACGGGTCCTCGTTAGTTACGTACAGTCCCTCGATTTTTTACGAAAAAAGACCTTTGTCTTTTCCGAAAACACGCATGTCTCCTCGATTTTTTTTAAAGGGAAACGCCGTGCGGAGCCGCGCCCACGTCGCTCCGCCCGCGCGCTCCGGCCGGCGCGTGGCGGGGAAATTTTCGTACGGCCGGGGAGCTGGTTTCCCTGTATTTTCCGGAAATTACGTAAAGGTCCTTTTTCCTCGCGAAAAGGTCCTTGCCAGTTTTGTTTTTTAAAAACACCCCTTCACTTCGCCAAAATTTCGTATCCTTTGCAGGATAGCGCCCCGCGGTTTTCTAAATTACGTACGGGTCCTCGTTAGTTACGTACAGTCCCTCGATTTTTTACGAAAAAGACCTTTGTCTTTTCCGAAAACACGCATGTCTCCTCGATTTTTTTTAAAAAACTCCTCACGAATTTTCGCCTCTTCTATTTCGGTCAACACGGTGGCTGGCATGGTGTCGCGCCACGCCTACGTGGCTAGTAGCATACATTAGATTAAGAATGACATTGAATACTAATGCCATATGCTTTGTTCTATAAAAAAAACTGTGATATTATGTATATTTACTACTTTCTTGAGTTTTTCCTGTTTTCTTGCTAGTGCTGGATGTTGGAACCAGTCATTGTTAGTTTGTTACCACTTCAAAAATTGCTCTCTCCACCCCCCCTAAAAGTAAACACCACCATCAAAATGTACACCGGCATGGCCGCAGTATACTGGTTGTTTTCTCCACGTTTTTTTCACAACAATTTTAATAATTGAAGTTAGTCTATCTCTCTCTCTCTCTCTCATAGGACACAGGCAAGCTTGTTGGAACAGTTGCTCAGGTTTTCAATTTTGGAGCTGGAGATCTTCTACAGGTTATGGTTGGCTCTGCTGAGGATACTTTTCTCCAGCGAAATTCAGAAAAGCAGGATTCAACTTCATCTGGTGAGCACGTGTGGATCCCATTCGCTGAAGATATTGTACCTGATATTGATATGGATAGTAGAGAAATGTGGATTACACCTCCAAAGGGGCTTCTTGAGCTCAACTCACGTTCTGATAAGAGATCAAAGAAAGAAAGGCGTGCGATGGTTAGGTCTGCCTCATCCTTTTCTTGCATGCCATGTTCCCAATTACAAAATATGATTTGCACTTAAAAAAAAGAAATATCACATCGAAAAAACTGAAATGTCGATAGCAACAGCTGCCCTAACTATCGTCGAGGATAGATGCATATATAACAGTTCTTTTAATGAACATATGTGAAGAAGTAAAGAATACATTGAACTCTCATGCTTTAGGTTATAACCAAGATCAATGCAATGATCTGAGTCATTTGATAGTTTTGGTTATGTTTTGTTTTCAAATAAAGCATGACCAGGTTTGAATTCTCTCAGGAATGGAAGGAAAAGAAGAAGCTACAGCGTCGCATAATTGCAGCAAAGAAGATACTATCTGAAATGGACCAGGGCCATGTTCTGGAAGGTTTGCTATCAGGTGACAAGGTCCAAAAGGCTTCACTTGCAGCACAGATTGGGTGCATTGACTTTCAAATGCTCCGCCATGCAATGCATAGTGTTAGCAAACAAACTGACAGGTGCAAACTGCAAACACCCTTTGTTCTGTGTCCTGCCAAAATCTTTTTTCAAAAGAAGCTGATTTCTGCTGCATTTTTCACATATACAGATGTTTACAGTGCCTGTATGCCTCTTATATGACAGAATATCAATTTTTGTTTTCTTTTAGTGAAACAATAGACTTTGGTGTTTTGTCCCAAGTTCTTAATCTAGCTTACGCTTTCAAACCTCTTCTCATTTTCAGCCTGTCAAAAAATGTGCTTGCTAATCTATCTTCATCAAGAAAAAAATTGATGAGAATACCTTACATGGTCCTCATGAACCATGAAGAGAAAGAGAAGCATGTCTTCAGTAGTGAACTCAGCAGAGGTCTGGAGATCCTTCAGAAGTCAAAAGCAGCCACCGTACTTTTTACAAATGGCTCTGACTCTGATGTCATGAATGCTGAGTTTCAGGGATTGCTTAATTCTTTTAACGAGTTAATGAAGGTACACATATTTCATGATTGTGCATTGCAGTTCTTTCTGTATGGGATTGAATATATTTGCATGATGTTAAGGATAGAATAGGTAATAGATTAGGACTGTTATTTGTTTCCTAATATGCCTTGTATTCCCTCTGTATATCCCCCTTGTACCTCTATATATATTGCCCTTTGGGCCTCATGAATAGATGCACAATATTCATAACATGGTATCAGAGCTTAGGTTAAAACCCTAACCTCATCTACTTCCGCACTCACCGCCGCCGCTCGGGCACCTTTGCCCGTGCAGCCGCCGCCGCCGACACCCGGGCCACCTCTGCTCAAGCCGCCGCCGCCCGGGCCACCATCGCCCGAGTCACCGCCGCCGCCGCACGAGTCGCCATCGCCCGAGTTGTTCTGTCCAGATCCGCCGCCGTCGTCGCCGACTCTTCCCGTTGTCGCCCCATCGTCGCCGCTCCCCGTTGTCGCCGCCGGGTCGCCGTCCGTTGTCGTCGCTCCCCGTCGTCGTCGCCGGGTCACCTCCCGGCCCGCGCGCCGCCAGATCCGGCCGACGCGGCCTCCGCCCCGTGCTGCCGCCAGATCCGGCCGCAGCTGCCGGGCCGCTGTCTGCGCCGGGCCATCGCCTGCGTCGGGCCGCCGCCTGCGCCGGGCCGCCACCGCCTGCCGGGCCGCTGCCTGAGCCGGGCTGCCGCATTGCCTGCGAAGCCGGCTGTAGCTTCGGCCTGAAGTGAAGTGGTTCACTTCAGTTCAGCCAGGCAGCAGCTTTTATAGTTAACCAAAAAAAAAAGAAAAAAAACGTTGTTCTAACCGCCGCGCCGTCCAGCGCCGCCTGTTAGACTTCGTTGCCTTGGTCGCCGCGCCGTCCAGTGCCGCCTACCGATGGCTTCTGTTCCGTCTGCTGCGATCCCATTCTCGGGAACAAAGCTTCATGGAACAAACTACAGGCTATGGTCTTCCCTCATGGAGATCACACTCGATGGTCTCCGCCTTTGGGGACATGTTACCGGTGCTCGTCCTTCTCCGCCACCGCCGGTTCAGCCTCCTCCTAGGCAGTCTATCTCTGCACCTCCTAGAGCAAATGAGGCCGCTAAGAAGAAGGCGGAGGCTGATGCTGCTGACGCTGCTGATGAGGCTTTTCAGTATGCCCTTGACGCTTTCGAGCGCTGGTGTACTGATGAGGCCCGTGTTCGTGCCATCCTTGTGGTCAGCGTCGACGACTCCATTCAGCCAGATATTGTTGGTCTGCGGTCTACTCGACAGATCTGGGAGTACTTGCGTGAGCGATACCAGCAGAGCAGTGATGCTCAGTTCTTTTCGCTTCAGCGTGAGTTGGAGATGCTTCGCCAGGGAGATTCTTCCGTCGACGACTTCTTCCGAGCTCTGGCTAGTCTCTGGCGCCAGATAGATGAGCTGGCTTCTCCACTGTGCCAGGAGTGCCACCGAGTTCAGAAGGCGTATCATGATCGTCTTCGTCTTTATGATTTCGTCTGCCGTCTTCGCCCAGAGTTTGAGCCTGTCAGAGCCCAGCTGCTGAGCCGCTCGCCACGGCCAACTGTCACTGAGGCTCTTTCGACACTTCGGGCTGAGGAGTTTCGTCTCGGGCTAGCAGCACAGTCCGTTCCGACTGTGCTTGTTGCTCCTTCTTCGACTACATCGACGGTTCCTGCTACGACTACGGTTCCTTCCCAGGTGCCTGTTGCCGCTCCTGCCTTTGCACCAACTGGAGTTCAATGCAACTACTGCAAGAACTTCGGGCATGACTACCAGCGTTGTGCGGTGCGAAAAAAGCGGAATAAGGCGCGTGGGGATGGACGATCCAAGGGGGGGCAGGGAGGCCCTTCCTTCACAGGAGGACAGACCAGCTCATCAGGATCTCAGCGAGGTGACTCTGTTCAGCAGCTCTCTCACAACTCAGCGGGTTCTGCTAGTTTAGCTCAGACGTCTCCCCCAGGTACTTCTTGGGTTCTAGATTCTGGTGCCTCTTTCCACATGACACCGGATTTCACATCTCTCATTTCAGTGGGATCTCCTGCCCTTCCTATCTCTGTACAGACTGCGGATGGTACTTCGTTGTCTGTTAGCTGTCAGGGCACTCTTTTGACCACTGATTTTTTCTGTTCCAGTTGTTTCTCATGTTCCCCAACTCACCATGCAGCTTCTTTCAGTGGGACAGCTCACTGACCTTGGTTGTAGGGTTGGTTTTGACTCTCACACCTGTTTTGTTCAGGATCGACAGACAGGGACGATACTTGGGACTGGCCGGCGCCGTAGGGATCGTCAGGGTCTCTACATTCTCGACCGTCTTCATCTTCCGTCCACTTCAGTTGCTCCTGCCACGACTCCCGCCACGTCTACCTCCACTGCCACTGTTGCCACCACCCCTGGAGTTTTTGCGCAGTGGCATCACCGTTTAGGTCACCTGTGTGGGTCTCGTCTTTCGTCGTTAGTTCGTCAGGGTGTCCTTGGACGTGTTACTGTTGACACGTCCATGTTTTGTCGAGGTTGTAAGCTGGGCAAGCAGCTACAATTGCCTTATCATTCTAGTGAGTCATTGTCTTCTCGTCCTTTTGATTTAGTTCATTCAGATGTATGGGGACCTGCGTCTATTATCTCCAAAGGCGGGCATAAATTCTATGTTATTTTCATTGATGACTATTCCCGTTTTACTTGGCTTTTCCCTATGTCTAATCGTGGTCAGTTTCTTGCGATCTATCGTAGCTTTGCCATGATGGTTCGTACTCAGTTTGAGTCCTCTATTCGTACTTTTCGCTGTGATTCTGCTGGCGAGTATTGTTCTAGTGCGTTCAGACAATTTCTTTCTGAGCAGGGCACTCTTTATCAGTCTTCTTGTCCTGGTGCTCATGCTCAGAATGGGGTTGCTGAACGCAAACATCGTCATCTGATTGAGACTGCTCGCACCCTTCTTCTTGCTTCTCACGTTCCCCCACAGTTCTGGGCTGAGGCTGTTTCTACGGCTGCATATCTCATTAATATGCAGCCTTCCACTGCTCTTAAGGATGTTAGTCCTATAGAGCGTCTCTACTCTAGAGCCCCCCAGTATGATCATCTTCGTGTTTTTGGCTGCACTTGTTTTGTCTTGCTGCCGCCTCGTGAGCGCACTAAACTGACAGCCCAGTCAGTCGAGTATGTGTTTCTTGGGTACAGTTCTGAGCATAAGGGTTATCATTGCTATGATCCTTCTATTCGACGGATTAGGATCTCACGAGATGTTGTCTTTGACGAATCTTGACCTTTCTTCTATCGAGATTCGACTCCTCACACTGCTTCCACCATCGAGACGATCTCCTGGTTGTCTCTCCCTGACTCCTCACCCATTTCCCCGCTTTCCCCGCCTTCGGTATCTTCACCTCCTGTGTTGCCTCATGCAGCACCGCCTCCTGCTCCTATAGCACCACCGTCTCGTTTCTCTGGGGTGCACTACTCCAGACGTTCTCGTCCTTCACCAGATCCCTCTCCTGGTCTCTTGCCGACACCGACGTCTGATTCATCTGATGATGCTCCTCGTTACGCCCTTCGTGACCGGGCAACCATTCGGCCTCTTGCTCGTCTTGGTTTTGCTTCACCAGCTCAGGCTCTCTCTGTCACTGAGCCTAGTTCTTATCGTGAGGCTGCTTCTCATTCTGAGTGGTAGCTCGCTATGGCAGAGGAGCTTGATGCGCTTCGCCGTACGGAGACTTGGGAGATTGTCCCGACACCTGTGCACACTCGTCCTATCACGTGCAAGTGGGTGTACAAGATTAAGACCAGGTCTGATGGTACCATTGAGCGCTACAAGGCTCGTCTTGTGGCTCATGGTTTTCAGCAGGAGTATGGTCGAGATTATGATGAGACTTTGCTCCTGTTGCTCATATGACCACTGTTCGCACTCTTGTTGCGGTTGCTTCTGTTCGCCGGTGGTCTATCTCTCAGCTGGATGTTAAGAACGCATTTCTTAATGGCGTCTTGCATGAGGAGGTTTACATGCAGCCACCACCTGGGTATTCTGTTCCAGCTGGTCATGTCTGTCGTCTTCGTCGTGCTCTTTATGGTCTCAAACAGGCCCCTCGTGCCTGGTTTGCGCGTTTTACCTCAGTGGTCACCGCTGTCGGTATCACTGTCAGTGCCCATGATCCTGCTCTATTTATCTATGTCTCACCTCGAGGTAGGACACTGCTTCTTCTATATGTGGATGATATGCTCATTACTGGTGATGATCCCTCGTTCATTGCATATGTGAAGAAGCATCTCAGTGAGCAGTTTCTGATGACTGATCTTGGCTTGCTTACATACTTTCTTGGGATTGAGGTTTCTGTCACATCTGAGGGTTACTACCTCTCCCAACAGAAGTATATTCAGGATCTTCTTGATCGGTCTGGTCTGACTGATACTCGCACTGCTGAGACTCCTATGGAGCTCTCTCTTCAGCTCCGTGCTACTGATGGTGATCCTCTTGAGGATCCCACTCGGTATCGCCATCTTGTTGGCAGTTTGGTATATCTTGTGAGCACTCGTCCTGATATTGCTCATGCTGTCCATATCTTGAGTCAGTTCATGGCTTGTCCTACTCATCTTCACTACAGTCATCTTCTTCGTGCTCTTCGCTACTTGCGTGGGACCATCTCCCGTCGCTTGTTTTTCCCTAGCTCCACCTCACTCCAGCTTCAGGCGTACTCTGATGCGACCTGGGCTAGT
Source organism: Dendrocalamus latiflorus (assembly GCA_017311315.1). Taxonomy (NCBI): domain Eukaryota; kingdom Viridiplantae; phylum Streptophyta; class Magnoliopsida; order Poales; family Poaceae; genus Dendrocalamus; species Dendrocalamus latiflorus. The sequence goes on along the minus strand of CM029614.1, from coordinate 32,608,429 downwards.
GATCCTTCTGATCGTCGTTCTCTTTCTGCTTACTGTGTTTTTCTTGGCTCCTCTCTGATTGCCTGGAAGACAAAGAAGCAGACTGCAGTTTTCCGTTCGAGTGCAGAGGCTGAGTTGAGAGCTATGGCAGCTGTGACAACAGAGATTACTTGGTTGAGATGGTTACTTGCAGACTTTGGCGTACCTGTGAGGGGACCTACTACTCTTATGACTGACAGTACAGGAGCTATCAGCATTGCTCGTGATCCAGTGAAGCATGAGCTCACCAAACACATTGGTGTGGATGCTTCATACACTCGCTCCCAGGTGCAGGCGGGTGTCCTTGCTTTTCAGTTTGTGTCCTCAGAGTTACAGATTGCTGACTTCTTCACGAAGCCACAGACTAGAGCACATCATTTGTTTTTTCTCTCCAAACTCAGTGTGTGTGATTCACCATGAGTTTGAGGGGGGTGTTAAGGATAGAATAGGTAATAGATTAGGACTGTTATTTGTTTCCTAATATACCTTGTATTCCCTCTGTATATCCCCCTTGTACCTCTATATATATTGCCCTTTGGGCCTCATGAATAGATGCACAATATTCATAACACACGACAACTGAAATATGCACTTTCTCCATGATCTCTTTTGAATGTTCTGCTTATAAAGTTTCATTTCTATGCTGCCATAAGGAGGCAGTGGATATCTGTATTTTTTTCCCATATGTAATTAATCCTGAACATAGAATTTGCCCGACGAACATAATAAATGTAAGAGAAGTGGAGAACTGCTAATTATCACTATTCTTCTTGACATTGAAGGCTGACTCAGTCCATCGTCCTTTGCTGCCAAAGCCTTAGTACTGCAATCTAATTGGGAAGCTAATCTTGTTACGCAGATTACACAGGAATATACTTTGGTGAACACATCATTCGAAGTGCTAATCTATTTAGTTAGGAAATATATTAAATCATGGTTGGTTGATTGCTGCTTGTTTGGTGCACGTGTATTGTGCGGTTTATAATAAAGCTCTTAGTTCTTTACAAAAGTAGTTAGCATATGGATAAATCTGATCCTTTTTTGCTTGGCACAGGTTGAAGAAAGTCGTGTCTCTATCCCTTTCATTGTTGTTTCTCCAGCTGGTCATGTGGAGTCAGTTAGGAACTGCTTGGTAGAGAATGACTATTTTGGTTTGGACACTCAGAAGGTACAATATATTGTCCTACAATGATCTTTCATGTAATTGCTCTCTGTTTTGCTAAAAAGAAAGGGTTCAGCTAAGATGCCTATTTGTTTCTATTTTTATATTAGATAATTTGTAGTTCCACTTGAGTCAACATTCTTAATGGAACTTCTCAGTCTTGTTCTTACGCTTTCCCCATTGAGCATACTCCAGTACAAAGAAGCACTGCTTCAGTGTAAGAACATATGCTTCAAAATTCAAAGTGTATGGAGAACCTGAAATTTGTTGTGGAGAGACAAGCTTAACAGCAATATGCACACAAGTGCAGTTGTACATGTGCCATACTCTGCTCTGTTCTTGCCTTTTCATTTCTTTATTTTGCTGCCTGTGTTTCGTGGATTCTTTATACGTCCAGTTTCTTCAGGGTGGATGTGTGCATTTTTGTTCCTTTAGAGATCCACAGCAGTGTATCCTCATCTAGATAGTTGATGACCAGAATCATTAATATTATGTTCAACTCTAAATATAGAATTACTCCTCCATGGATTCACCAACATTTGTAGTAACTGTTTATGTATTTATAACTTGGGATCTCAATATGACCAAATTCTCCCGTTCTTTTTTCAAATGTTTTGTGGAAACTGGAATCCATTTGCAGTTATGGGTTCTGGAAGAGATGGAGCTTCCAATTGTCAGTATATCCTCTAACAGCAAAAGAATTCTGTTGAAATCTCCGTGGGAGATACTTCACAAGCCAGCAGGATCTGGGGCTATTTTCAGCTTGCTAGCATCAAATAAAATTCTGGACACACTAAATGAAATGGGTGTGGAGTTTGTACAGGTAAGATCATGTGCCGTTCACCTCACTTTTTTCCCATCACACATTTGACATTCACTTGTTTATTTTTGATTGTGTGGACTTGTTTATTATGAATGGAGAGCTCCATATACAATGCTCAAGAATGAGTTGCATCAATTTGTTATATAAAACCATGAATTCACATTATCACTCCTTAATTACCTCAGGAACTTGAAGGTACATCCATTTTATCTTGCTTATTGTGCGCTGCGTCTTTAATTGAACATTTAGCCTACGAAATGCCAACAATGAGAATACTAGCGTTCAAATCATTTTGGCTTTGAAAATGCAAGCTCAAAGCCTGCAATTTCTACCTCTTTATTTCATCATAGTTATATTTGCTATTTCTACACCTTCATAAAAATCGATACCTGAAATGAACTATACTTCTCCGGCAGATGTGCAGCTCATCCAGCAGGCCAATCATTGGGCATCCTTTGCTCTTTGGGGCTGTCAGCTCCCGTGGCGCGGATGTTGGCATCAAGCTTTGCAAAACCAGCAACAAAACGGAAGATGATTTTGATTTGATTATTTCCATGAACCACATAAACAGGATGTGCAGAGATGTTACTATGCTCAGGTTCTCTGCCCACCCAGAGCAACACGCACACGTCGAGCATGTCGATGGCCAATGGGTCACCGTCCAACCAGAGGCAGTGAATTCTCATCGCTTGCATACAGATGCCACCAGTGTTTTGAACTCTTGCTCTCCTGCCAGGGTGTGTGTTATGGAGATTGTTGAGCAATGAAGCCGGCCTGTTCTTGTCAATGTACTGTAGGCTGTACATAACCACAACTAAATACTACGGCGGTTTAGAAGGCAGGAATTCTCCTGGATTCCTTGGCCGGATTCCTTGGGGGCTTAACTGTTTCTATAAAGTTCTTGCAAAATTTCTGCGATTTTCCTGCATCAGCCGCTGCGCGACAACGCGCTCGCCACCGTCTCCGCGAACCTGCATCCGAAGCTTTCGGTCCCCTTCCTCCTGCCGTCGCCCCCTACCGGGTCCCCTTCCTACACGGCGGCGACCGCCATGGCCGCCTCGCCGCCGCAGCAGCTCACCATCACGCGCCCCGATGACTGGCACCTCCACCTCCGCGACGGCGACGTCCTCGCCGCCGTGCTCCCCCGCAGGGGCGTCGGATCAGCGTCTGGTTCGCTTTGGTAGTGCACGCCGAGTGTTTGGGGTAATGCCTCTGACTCTGAGCAATGGCCGTGGCCTTGTGTTTGTGCTTGTGTGCGCTGTGGCAGCGCGAGGCATTTCGGGAGGGCCATCGCGATGCCCAACCTGAAGCCGCCTTTTATTTTGCCTGCCGCCCCGTTTGGCAGAGCTCTAGCTCTAGAAAATCTGTAAATTTCTTAGAGCTGGTCATCTGTAGCTCTAGAAAATCCTGGATCTAGAGTTGCAGACATGTTAAGTGTATTTACATGACTCATTTCATTTATATTATATATTAAATAAAAATATTTAAATCACTTTAATTTAGTCAACAAACTACAGATCCAGCATAGATCTCGAAGTTAGAGCTGTGCCAAACGAGGCTTTAATACAATGAATAGGGATCAAGAAGTCAAAGATCAAAAGAACAATAAAAAAAAGAATAGGGCCAATTGAATCGTATTGAGGCTTGATAATTTTTAGAAGTGCTTTTTGAAACATCGGTGAATGGTAGAGATGACATGGATGACGTACATGGTTTTGAACTCGAAAAACTGTTTGAAGAAGTGGCTTCGATTAGCTGCTTGAAGAAATCGTCCTATTTATTTTAGCTTCTCAAGAAGCCGAAACTAAAAAACACAAAAAAAGCCAAAAAGAAAAAAGCATGAGGTTATAGTAGCCATTGCTGCAATGTTGCAGAGCTGCATGGACTTCAGGCCAGCTCTAAAGAGCTTAAACTTCTATTTTATGGTTTTAACTGTTGGCTTTTGATTGAAATTGTACTGTAGCAACTGTTAATTTTTTTAAATCATTTAATTTAAAATTTAAAAAATAAGAACAAATGAAAAACCATTATATCATCACGAACAATGCAAATAAATAATAGGGGGAAAAGCTAAAAAATAAAAAACTAAAATAAGCTGAAATTAAAATCTAATGGTATTATAAGTAACTTTTGACATATACTCCTAGTTGCTAGGAGGTAAACCAAAATGGTTAGAATGGTTAATATATACTCGTAGTTGCTTGGAGGAGTGCAAGGTACCGTAAAAAATAATCTCATAAATGTGTAACGAAAGAGGCAGCAGCATCAAACAGTAGATCAGAAAATCAATTCTTGTGATCATATATACAGAAACACAGCTCAGCACTGTTATTCACATTTTCCACCGTTCTTCCTACGTAATAAGAGTGAGAAATTTCACCCTGCAATTCTGTCCCTTCTACTCTCTTTTCACTGCAGCAGCACGAACACAACATTTTGGCAGCGCGATCACTGCCATTCCCTAAGCAAACTACTGCGATGGACATGGCGCCGCCCGCCATTTTCCCAGCAGCAAGAATCCTTTTTAGTCGCTTGCGTCATTGATCAGATTCATATGGGCCATCTGTCTGCCCTCTGAATTTCTGACTCAAAAGGGCAACTAAAGCCGTGCTCCGGCGGCTATCTTACTCAACAAAGGCAAGCGCGATGAAATGTCCGGCCATTGCTCTAGTACATCCTTGTAACTGCGTACTGAACTGCACCAACCTTGCTGTATCCACCTGCGACCGCCGCGATGCCATTGAAGGGAGCGATGCCATGCAGCCTGTTCCCCTGGAGGGCAGCTCTATCTGTCAGATCAGCTTTGGGAGCACTCCTTGGAATGTAGTATGGTGAAGACCGCATGTCAGGAGCCATCTCAGGCACAACCTTGGCATCCATGAAATGTTGCACTGGCCTATACTGCACGCGATCTTTCTCAAGCTCCTGTTGATGCTGTCGGTCGGAGCAGTCTGACGTCAGGTGGTAGCAGCATACTGATGGGTTGGCAGCCGCTGGAGGAACCACCGGATTCCTCGCCACCCTTTGTGCATTATGTGGATCAGCGACACTTGCGTTCTCCAATGGCATTACTGGGCCAAACACTCTTCCTGATGTAGCTGCGAGAGTGACAAGACGAAATATGTTAGATCGATGCTCTTAGCATAAAAAGAATACTGGATAGTTAGTCACAAACAGTGAACATAAACAGTTACCCGTCGGAATCCTTTGAGGAACTTGGGAAGTTGCATCTGGACCTTCCTTTGGAGGAATTGGAGTAGTGTGAACTGTTGTACTCCTGCAAATAGCCCATCAAAGGTCAGGAGTGAAGTTCGAGCACAATTTTCGGAATCTGTGACAACCCAAAACATCGGATTTCCAAAACTGTGAAGTACCCCAAATCTGTGAGCACTTCAGATTTCCATGTATATTGTTTTTATGGATAAATATTTGAAGTATCACAAGCTTATTGGACACCATCTCCTACTTGGCAGAAAAGCCTATTAACTAACTAAAATGCATTTTGCTTGTTTTAATCAATTTTAAAACAAGCAATATATGACAGCACAAATCATTGAGAAACTGAGATAAAATCACATTGAAAAGAAGTGTGATAATGTAAGCTACCTTGGGAGAGAAACATGCTTCCTGTTGACTGCACCACTCTTTCCTCCATTTTCCTCTAAGTTAGCAAATTGCCTCCGGAAATTGTCGACAGCACTGCATAACAAAAAATCAAGAACCGAGGGCATAAGTTGTGAATATTTCCACATAGAAACAACTTAACAGAGGGAACAGAAACTAAAAGATATGTCATGGTAAAAACCTAGGATATAGAAAGCTTGTTTTTTCAGAGCCGTTCATGTAATCCTTCAGAAGTTGAGGGTGGTACTCCAATATCTCCCTAAATATAAGTTCCTTGATGTCTTCTTTGGTAACCTTTCTTCGTTCAAACTCAAACTCCCATTTTGAAATTGGTTGGCATGATGGTTCTCTCTCCACTTTCGCAAGACCTTTAAAATAGGGGTCAGCCAACACCTGATTGTGCATATAACACAGACCGTTAGAATAACATCTAAACCATGATGAATGTATGGTTTTGTGAAGTAACATAAATGACGACATAACATACTAACAAGAAATTTTTGTTTCATTAAGACATGCTACCTCTTCAGCAGTTGGTCGATCCTTAGGATCAAATGCTAGAAGCCTTTGTAAGAGCTTGAGTGCAGAAGGATCTGCATTGGGGAATTTTTCTGAAAAAGGTATCGGCTGTTTCCTCCTCATGCTGCTCAGATACCTCCTTGCTTTGTCATTTCGAATCTGCAGTAGTCAAAGTAAGGAGCACAAACATTTGAGCATTGGAATAGTTTATGCTGGAGTATTAAACATGTCAATATTTCCATAAATAATAAATCATACCCGAGAAATAGTCTCTGTTGATGGTGTACCTAAAAGATCAGTCATCAAATCCAACTGGTGAACCACATTTTTACCAGGGAACAACGGCTTTCCTGTCAAAACCTCCGCAAAAATGCAACCAATACTCCATATATCAATAGCCGGTGAATACTGCACAAAAGAATCAACTTAGTATCGTCAACTTAACATAGAAATTGACAACAAAATGTGTACTTGGAGGAAACAAAAACAACTGATAGCAGATTTGACAGGAGCACCTGTATAAGTAATGTATATCAGCTTGTATGCAAAATTAGTTCCTGAACAACCACCCTGTTATTACAATGATGCTACACGTCTCTAAAACCAATGACATATCCATAGATAACCAAAAAAAGGACCAAAACCTATCTCCTAGTCATCTAGAATCTTAAGTTCAATTTCAATAGAAGAACACAACTCCAGAACGAGACAATTTGGAAGGAGTCTTCACGTATGAGCAGGCATACCAGATGATGAGGAAATTAATTACCTTAGAAAAGAAAGACCCACACAGCTCAGGAGCCCGGTACCATCTAGTAGCAACATAGTCCTGAAAGTCGTGTTGAAGCAGACAGTGAGACAAGTTGCAAGTAGGGTTCCTTCGTACAGAACACAGCATGGCATCCAATTTGGCAAAGACAATTAGATAAAAATGAATTATTGTGAATCAATTCTAGTAAACTGTAAAGTAACATACCGTCCAGAAAACTGTGGTAGGAGCATCATTAAACGCAACTCTTGCTAGTCCAAAATCACATATCTTGAGTTTGCAATTAGCATTGGCTAATATATTTTTTGGCTTTAAATCACGATGATAAACATTAGCTGCAGCCACATAGACTTAACATCACAACATAGATAAAGAGTCGATACTCAGAGATAAAGTAACTGCATCTAGCAGATCTACAGTGAAATCAGAACACTACATTCCACGTAGAACTTAAACAAGGATTTACACACACACAAAAACTGAGAGAACTGAAAGCGCGTTGATGACAATTATCACAAAGAAGTAAAAGCAAAAACTGATATATCTACTCAGAAATCAGCAATAAGATGCAAAGTAGCTCTGTTGAAGCAACTCTTAACATCAAGAATATAAAGATTCAAATTTCCATCTAATCACAGCGAATGTCCAAGAAATTTCAATACAAAGAAAATAATTCCTATATAATTAAAGCCTCAAAGCTAGCTTGACGAGGCAAAGGAATGATGGGAACACAATACACACACGACATAGTGGAATAGGTAGCAAAATTTTCACAGCTGCTTAATAGAAAGCAGAGGTCAATAAGACTTTGCCATTGGTTAACACTAAAGTGAAATTAGTGTGCAAAGGCACTAGCAGGCTAGTAGCAGGAACTGTTCATACTCCTTATTCAAAACAGCAAAGCTCCAAGACACTATACATAGAACTTAGAAGACCTTTCAGGGAAAAAAAAGAATCTCTAAATATCCGTACCAGTATGGATATATTTCAATGCACGAAGCATCTGATAGAGAAAGAACCGATGGTGTTCCTTTGTTAAATCATCATTAGCCTTAATAACTTGGTGGAGGTCTGTATCCATCAGTTCAAAGACAACATAAATATCTCTGAAGTCCCTCCTTGATGGAGGTAACATTATATGTTTGATCTCAACAATATCAGGATGCCTTAGAAGCCGGAGAAGCTTGATTTCACGGAGGATCCTAGCAGCATCAGATAGATGCTCGAAGATATTTTGTATTTTCTTGATTGCTACCTTGTCACCAGTATGTTGATCGATAGCTGAACATACAACTCCATAACTTCCTTTACCAATAATTTCTTGAATTTTGTATCTGTTGGCGTCGCCATATTCACTGAAGAAATCCATCTCTGTTGAATTCTGAAAAAGTTTATTAGTGGAAAAGGTTAACATTGTGCACACAACAAACCTTCTCTCATAATAAAAGGGTATCCAAGTCAACAATTACATATTGTAGGCCACAACATGACTTGAAAAGAAAGGCATGAATTCAATTGAGTTGCATCTGCCGCAGGAGGTAAGCAGGTGCAACAATGAAAGAAGTTCTGGTACATTATTTAGATACCAAGAAGCTTCACATAAAAACAACTGTGGTAAACGATAACATACATCTTACAACTGGATTCCTAACAATATTTATACCAAGCAGAGACACCATAATCAAAACAATCTACACAACAGAAACAATCATAGAGATGAAATCGCATAAGACAATAATCTACACAACAAAAACAATCATAGAGATGAAATCGCATAAGGAACCATCTGCGTCGACTCTCCCTGATATGGCAAGAAGCAACTACAGATTCTTAGATGCGTCCACAGAAGCTTTCTTACTACTAAATAATCCAATGAAACAGTATGGATTTCGCCTAGCTTCTACTCACCTACTCAAAACCACAAACTGACAGCAAGTAATTCAAAGAAGAACTGGAATGCAAATATGCTGCAACCGCTATACTATCTGACCCAACCCGTACTGTCCTTTGCCTCCCGCACGGTGATCTAATGATCGCTCTAATTCTTGTGACAATACTAATGATCACTCCTGAAAAGGTATTCCTTGGCTTAAAATATCAGTAGAGATGCCTCCTTAGTGGGCGTAGAATATATATGTGCGGTGCTAAGCTATCCCTTTCTAAAATACGACCGACTTGGGTTAGGATAAACATACCAAGTCACCGAATCCAATACCATCATTTACCAAGATTGTGTAAGCCAAACATGAATTACCGCGTTATTTCGGGCTAATAGTGGACCAGGCAAGAATCGCCGTGCTATCTTGGATTAACAGAAGCGCTAAAACAAGTCGGCTTTTAAGGAATGGAATTAAATGCCTTAAGGAAAGAGAGAAAGTATTTCTTGCAGGTATACCAAGGAAGATAAGATTTTGAGGAACACTTGGATAATTCAGATAGGACGGGATCTCCTAAGAAGGCAGGAAATCGCTGTAAATACCGGGAAGCAAATCCTTACGCGCAGGAAACAAACTTCTTTGGATAAGAACAGCAATTCTACGACGCCGCATCCCCCCAAAACCACCAGCTCCAGCTTAGCCGGAATCCAGGAAAGCTCATATTTATCCAAGCACGAGCCCGTTACGCACCACAGCTCACGGCTCCACGCCCACGAACCCCGCAAAAATCCACGAAGACAAAAGGAGGGGAAAAAGAAGCAATCTTTCACTCCGGGAGCGAGCCCCCCACCTTCTTCCGCTGCTCCGCCTGCGCCTCCCCGCCCCCGAACGCACCCGCATTTGCCTCGGGCATCTTGAGATGGCCGCCGGAGGGATATCGCCGGAAAATCCAAGCCCCGCCGCCCCAATCCGCAGCGAAGTGGCAGGCAGGTAGGCGCTTGGTAATATGCCGCAGTGGTGCGGCGCGGTGGTGGGGGTGTTAAAGACAAGTCGAGGCAGGCAGGAGCACGGTGAGGAGAGCCGAGGTGGCTTTGTTTTTATTGGGCGCGAGTGGACGGTCCTGCCCCTCGAGTGGCAGTTGCGTTGAGGTGGTGCTACTGCTACATGTCGTAATTCACGGCAAGTAATAGGGGTAGTTTAGGCATTCGTATTTTAGTGGCTCCGGGTTGTTTGAAAAATTTTATTGTTAGACGGTGACACCCATCTATGTAATGAGCTAACAGCACGCTGACACATGGCAAAAATACTGTAGCATACAAAACGCTGTAGAAACTTTCGGTGAACTCTACTGTATTTTTATGTGCTACAGTATTTGCTATAGTATTCCGTGTCAGTATCTCATTGGCTTGTTACGTAGACCCAATGGTGCCATCGTTATACAGTAAAATTTTTCTGGTTGGCCGGTTTGACGTAAGCTTTGCGTGGAAGGCAGGACCACAAGTTCAGCTCAGTGTTGCCCTAAAAACAAAGTTCTGTTCAGTGTTCCTCACTTCCTGTGGCAACGCTAGACTGGGTCGGTGCGACCCGGTAACCCGCTATGCGGACGAGTTGCGGGCAATTGTAACGCAGAGTGGTGTTACATGCTTCGAAAGTGCGTCATAAAATTATACATTCTAGATAAAGAGACTGGTAGAAAAAGATACTAAACTTACGTAGAAATTAAACATTATATTCAATTGCAACGTTTCGAGCGTTACTGGGCTAGTTCGCCATGAACAGGCCGTGTATCCTCCCGTCTTCACGTTGGAAAACCGATGGTTACTGCCGCTTGCCGTTAATGCGACGACGGAATATGCTTTAGCCTTGTAAGAGCAAGTTTAATAGTACAGATAGCTGTTACCTTCAATACATTTTCATGTCATCAAAAGATAATGATGCAGTCAACTCATACAATAAACTGGCTATAAGTTGTCTCCACAAGAGCTCTCAATCATTTAATACATACATGGGTATTGATAATTTAATACATACATGGGTATAGCAATTAGTTCTATAGGTACATGCATGAATAATACCTCTTTTCCTGTGCTATAGCCTGACTCTTGCATGGGAGTCGGCTTGGCTCTCTCTCTCCTTTTCTCTCCCCTCCACATAGGACTATGCTGACATGGATTCCCTTGTAGCTAGCACAGTCAGCCTTATTAAACTTGCTCTAATCTCGGTTCTTCCTTACGTTACCAAAAAAATCATGATTCTCATCAGTGGCGGAGGACTCGATAGGGTAAGCCCTGGCTCAAGCCAGGGCTTGATTTTTTGCAACCATCTGTCTCCCACCCCCTCGCCTCCTCCACCTCCGCAGCTCCGCTCCACCCGTCGCCTCCCCCTCGCCCCTCTCGCCGCCTCCGACTCCTTCGACTCCGCCGCCGCCCTCAACTTCGCCGGCCCAGCGGTTGGGCGCAAAGGGGCAGCCACCGGCCTGGGCGTAGCCGGCAGCAGGCGGCAGCCATCGACGCACAGGTATAGCTTTAGATCCGCTCCACCTTATTTATTTTTCCGTCCTCCGTCACTGATTCTCATAGTAGGAGTGGTATAGATTATAGAATCTTATCGGGCATTCCTGATGCATGTGTTACACGATCCTACCCAAATATACTATATACTACTAGTATCATTTGGTGGTGCTGTCTTGTTAGCGACGGCTTCACTCGTGGAGTAGGTGGCATGCTCCGTTGGCGCTGAAGCGTGAGGCCGACAACCCAACTAATCGATGTGATTTGCTGCGATTTTCGCTGTCTCTGCGGTGCTCGGCGAGTGACTTTTTTCGCCCTGATTTGATGTGTAGCACACATGCTTGCTTCCGTTTGTTAATCAGCCTGTTGAAATAGTTTAAACAAGCAACGGATTGTGCGATCGTTTTTCTAATGGGAGGATTGCTCGGTTTGGAGTTGCTGGTCGGTGGTAACTTTTGCACTTACTGTGCATAGGATAACATAGATTTATATGTTCACATGCTTGTTTTAAGCAAGCCCACGAGGGCTGAGTAGGTCTCTTGATGAGGGTTGGGTTTGAACCAGTATTTTTTAGCTTATGTTTGTACTATCTATAGTAACTAGTTTTTAAATTATGTGTTTTTTAAGTCAGGGTTAATAGAAAGATTGTAGTAAAAAGTGCACTAAGTTCAGTTGTATCAGTCAAAATCACACACGACTATTTTTCTGTGCATACTATCTCTCGCGAACAGCTAGAATTTAAATATTTAAACCATAAGCTATGAGCCCAAAAGAACCACCTAAGATCTCGACAGCATTTGGCGATGAAGTGATCTACTTTTCTTTCATCACCATTAGGTGATGCACTCGTTGTCTTGTATATTCTGATTTTCTCAGGATTGATACGTTATCTTTTTAAGAAATAATAAAAGTGGGTAACCAAGTTGCGCCTCCTCTTTTTAAGATAGCGCTCTAACGGGCTCATAAGTTTAGACTTCTGATTTTTTTTTTGCACTACAGCGACTGAAAATATACTATAACTGATATTAGCTTTTCTTTCTTCGTAACTAAATTTAAAAAACAAAATATGAAAAAAGGTATATCATCATAGATAATTTAAAAGAATAAAAAAGAAAATCAGAAAAAGATAAAAAAAATAAAATTAAGAAATCAAAAACTGAAGCTATATAGAGTGGAGCTTAGATGTCTGGAGCGGTTGAGTGACTTCACTGTTGAACACGCCAGTGAGAAGGTGGGGTGTCGGTGGCATAGAGTAGGTTTGCCGGCAAAAACAATTAAGTTCTTGTTTTTTTTCTATATATGTAAATGACACCAGCACTCACTCTCGTAGAATTAGTAATATATGTGTATCGCGATCGAACCATTTGAACGTACAAGGCAATTTTTTTCGTTCCTACTAAAACAAGTAAAGGGAAAAATAATGAGCCACACGCTTAGTATTCTTCTGTAAACAGTTACGTGACGGTGACATCTTCACGCCAATCAAATGGGTCAACGAGCATGTATATATATATATATATATATATATATATATATATATATATATATATATATATATATATATATATATATATATATATATATATATATATATATATATATATATATATATATATATAAACACTCATCCTATATAGGAAAATTATATAAGGCACCTAGGTGCCTAGACACTCACATCAAGAACCATTTGATACACGTGTATGATTGATAATTTTTTTGAATTTGGGTATGAAAATGTTTTATACCCTTGATATATTTATGGTAAGTAAGTTTTGAACTCAGTTTAATCTAGTTTGAACTACTTTTGAGTTCAATGCGACTACAGTGAGTATATACCATAAAAATAATCCAAACTAATTAAACTGAAGTTGAATTTAATTTTTTTCGGAGTTTGACATCTCAAATATACTTTTTTTATGGGTATATGAAGATACCCACATCAAACGTTGCGAATCTCAAAACAAATCAACGGGTATTAATATGGGTGCCTAGGCACCAGGGTTAGGGCTGTAAATGAGCCGAGCTCGAGCGAGCTCACTGCCTCAAGCTTGAGTTTGTTAGAGACTCGAACCGAGCCTCAGAATCACCCGAGCCTAGAGTTAGGCTCAAGCTTGGCTCATTTATCTTTCGAGCCGATCTCGAGTCGAACTTGAGACGAGCGAAACACGAGCAATTCACGAGTCTTTAGCTTTTTATCTACCATAAGCTTAGCCAACTGCAGTCTATCTTGTTCTTAGGCTTAAACCATTGTCTTATTTATAAGCTCGGTATGATTTGGACAATACAATTGATATAAAAAATTGAAATACATGTGTATACACTTTAAGGAGTCATGCTTAGCAATAATGAACGAGCCTACTCGAGCTTTTCGAGCTCGAGCTCGATAAGCTTGCGAGCTTCAGCTCAAGCTTGAGCTTGGCTCGTTTATAATTAGAGCCGAACTCGAGTCGAGTCTAAGACAAACCAAACCCGAGTAGCTCACGAGTCTCGAGCTTTTTTTACAGCCCTAACCAGGGTGCATGAAACACTCGTCATATATATATATATAATTAATTTCATAGAGTACGTAATTTTAGAGTATGAAAAATTATTTTCATACGTAAGCTCATCTGAAAAAACGAGTATATATAAAGCTGGGCCCTACTGCCCCTACATGCTCATCTTAGTCATATAGTCTACGTGGCACAATCGATCACACGCGTAATCACCTTTCCTCTACTGTACGCCGTCCTTGAGACCTTGACCTTGAGGTAGCACATGAAATCGATTGGATCTACTTGTTGGGGGCAGCGACTTACAACTAAAATATTGAGTGGCATGGAACACGCACGACGTGTGCGGGGCGAAGCTAGAGAGAAATTAAGGGGGTGCACACTTCATCAAACATATAGCATAGTACATAAAAATTTCGATGGACAATATATAGAAAATGTGTTGTACCGTCAGTTTTTAACATATATAATATAACAAAGTGATTGACAATGAACAGCGAGTCGATGATTAAGCATTAGCAGCAGAAAGTACGCACCAAAATAAATAAATCCATTAATATAGGCAAATATATTATCTGAACTCAATGTCCTTAATGGCCTACAACAAAGGAGAATAAAAACATGTTAATTTTCAGCTGAAAAACTATTAAAAAATCATGTGAAAATAGGCAATATACCTTTTCATATTGCATATTTGCGCCCTCTCATATTCATAAAACGATCAACCACAGCCTTATTTGTGACTTTCGTCATTTCTTCTTTCTCGACGTAACAAACAAGGCTATGACTCATGTAGTCATCACCAATGCGATACGTAAATATGTTTTCACAATCTTCATAGCTGAAAAACACCTCTCAACCATAGCAGTGGCAACAGGTAAACTAGTACTAGCTTCAAAAGCCGATAAACTAAAGGATAGCAAAGATGCTTCCTTGTCACCACCATTTTTTGAGAAAGCTCACCAATACTTTCTACATTAGAGAATCTATCATCTTCTCTCACATCAACAATATAGAGGCAAAGATGATGTCGAAGATCAGCCAATTCACTAGAACTAAAATCATCAGGATAAAGTTTTGCCAGTCTCATCAAGCTATCCACATTAAAATCATGAAATCGTTCTTTTGGATTGAAAGCAGCTGAGCAAACTAGGGGGTGCACAATTTTGGGCTGGGGGTGGTGCACATATGGTGAATTTGGGATAGTAATAAGTGTTTCTTTTTTTTACCCTGGTGCCAAGGAACCCCCCTCCCCCTATTTGGCTTCGCCCCCTCCCATCCATCATGTGAAATGGCTCGACCTGCACCAGCTCAGCCGCGTAGATATTTCCCGGTTCAATCAGCGCCATGCATTGTAGCGGGCAGGCAGCCTGCGGGTGGGTTATTTTCGTTGTTGCTTTAAATTCTGTTGATAGATAATTCGTGAAGAAAAATAATTATATGTGATTTTGATCGGTATAGTTAAATTTGATATATTATCTACTGTAATATACATGTATAATCATCTTTAAAAAATATACCATTTAAAAATTAATTACTATAACAGTAAGTTATAGCAGTAAGTGGTAAGATAAAACTAAAACCAATGAGAGCCAGGCTACACGTGAAAGAGATCGATTCAACCAACGGTGTGCATGTGCGTGTGGGCCCAGTATCTACTTTTCTCCACGTTTAACTTGATTTTTTTATTAACTTTGATCCTTTAATATTTTCTTAAAATAACACTGTGACTATGGTTAGTTTCTTTAAATTATTTAATTAAAAATATTATATCTTCATATATAATAAAAAATTAAATTAATATCTGTTTAGAACATGCCTCTGCCGAAGCTTCCAGCCGGCCCCGTGCCGCGCTACGTCCGGCCGGCACGACGCGTATGCCGAGGACGCGTTCTCGTGCAGCACCCACCATGCGGTTGGATCCACGCATGCGCATCATGCCGATCGGAGCGGCTCGCCCTGCCACAGTTTCGCGCGCATGTGGAGCATGCGCCGGTTCGTGCTTAACCGCGCCATGCATCGTGGCCCGTGTTGGACGGGCGCGCGCACGCGTTTTCGTCCCGGCGCGCGGTGCCGTCGAGCAGGGCAGAGTCACATCCTGTTTAACAGGGTAAATTTTAGTTTGAAATGTGAAAAAATATCTAGTATACAGTCTGAATAAATTCAGTTTAATCTAGGTAACATTTTCATGATCTAACCTAAATAAATTAGATCAACCTATCACTAAGTCCAAAAATATAATTAAATTTTGATTCTGCCACTACCACCGAGCGTGCGCGTACGGTTCGCACGGTGCTCGCAGTGGGACGACAAGAGCAACTCTACACGTGAGAATTCTGCGCAACACAAGAGCATCAGCCGCTCTTCGGCACTCTGAAAAAAAAGGCGCTCTGTCTGCAGCAACAGGAGAGCTCCCCTGAAGAGCTCTACAGAAAAAAAAAAAAGCCCGATCGGAGAGTAGCCAGCAGCCAGCGCTCGATGGGCACGTTTCGAGCCAGGACAGGGCGACCCCATGCTATAGAATCCGGCACGTGATCCACGCTCTTGGCGCTACGCCCGACGGCGGCATGCAGCCGTGTCCGTATCGGACTGAAAGGCACAGCAAACAGCGCAACACACCCTACGACAAATGGCTGGCAGTTTCAGAGTTTCTTGCTACAGCGTGCTTGACGCCTCCATGCATCTTCTACTGTACTAGTGCTGTTTTTGTAGGGAGATGCAGAAGATCCGTTGCTCTCAGCTTCATGCAGTCACCTCGAGTGGATCACTCGAATCCGAATTATTTTTGACGCGGACGTGTGGTATCATATGTGTATGGAAGGAATCGATGGAAGAAGAGCTTGGCGAGTGCAGGGAGAGGAAGCCGAGCGTGAACCATCGGGACCCCACATCCTCGCTCTCCGAAAGGGAATAATAGGAGGCAGCCAATGCTCGTGCCTTTTCTGCGATGGCACCTCCCAGATACCCTCCTATTTCCACACTAGAAGACGTCGTCCGTCGCCATTTCCATCAGGCGGTTGCTTTCTATCTTTCGGGGCTTAGTGCGAAAGCACGTTAATTTGGTACTTTCCTTTGTACCATCATGCCGTGGGCCTGCCATGGTTTTCCATCTCCTGATCGACCCTGGTTTTGCTCGCGATAACATTGCTATGATGTGTCAATCCATGATGCACTCGAGCGCGATCTCATGGTATGACGATTTCTGTGGCTTCTAGAATTTGAATTTTTTAAAATAATTTTTTTATTTAAAATTACAGAAATATACTCATGTAAAAAAATTTCGCAGGAATAGGTTCTAGTTGCAATAATCTCAACAAATAATGAGATAAAAATTAACAATCTCAATAAATAATGAGATAAAAATTGAATTGCGAATATACAACATGTACACAACAATTGTATACTTTAGAATAAGCTTTCAAAGAAAATGTACACAACAATTGTATACTCTAGAATAAGCTTTTAAAGTAAAACTTACTCATTCGGTTGTCATAATCATCCAACCATTAACACATAATGGAAGAACTAAATGACAACCTGATTATGAGTATATATGAAATACACAAGCTATATATATACTCAACAGATATGTTTCAAAATAAAGATTCTTAATATGGGAAAATAGAACATTGATTAATACTAATAACACCAAAAAATATAGAGTGAACTCTATCTCTCTCTGATTGCGTACAAGAATGTATTGTGAAAGCATATGCACATATTCAAGTGTTCAAGTGTAACTTATTTGGTGAAATTCACTCTATATTTCGGATTTGAAGAATGCAATAAGATAAGAATGTGATATTGAATACATACATCTTATGTTTTTCACATTTTCATCCAAATGAGACTAAGAAATATCATAATCAATAAACATATTAACCTCACAATTGTATTTGTCATTATCACCAAAACAATCTTAATGGAGCTTGAACTTACACTACATGATGCAACAAACTGAAGTACTTGTACAATACATATGCGCCTTTTTGGAATAGAAATAAATTCGACCTTAGGGAAACTAGTGCGGAACGGCCCGACCTACTACGTGGACTGGGGTCATTTTCCCTTCTTTGCGAGCTCGACGTTGAACTCCTCAGCGGCCTCTTTCGCCTTGGCCGCCATTTCCCTCTTAGAGTAGTTTGCACAACTCTAGTAACGCATGTCCAGACTGAGCCGTTACTTGGATTTGAAGAATTTGCATGGGTCTCTACACCAACAGAGGGATGACGTCCCCCCCTCAGGCGGTTATTGCGACGAACGCTCAGTTGGAACGTTTAGGATGAGGTTGCTGCTACGGGGGCATCATTGCGGGGAGGTGCCCCCTTGGCACGCTCCGCTTGTTCGCCACGGGCCGCCTCGGCCATTGCTTATTCGTCGCGGGCCGCAACAGATCTTGCTAGTTTGCGGGTCTCCTCCTATTGCTTCATCATCTCATACCATTGCTTCTTCTGCCTGTTATCCATCTCGACGTGGTGAACCAAGCTCTAGTGTAGTGCTTGTTAATGGGTTATCCCCAGTGTAGACTAATGGTAGGATCCATTAGGTCTAGGATTCATTTGTAAACCTATAAAAGGGGATGGGAGGCAAAAGCTAGGGTTGAGAAGGTTGGCCAAGCCATGGTGGCTGGCACCTCTCCCTCCTATGGGAGTTAGGTTAGAGTATGAGTGTTGGCTCTAGGCTTAGAGATTGGTCCTCTTGAGGGGAGTGGCTGTGAAACCAGTATCTCAAGTGAGAAATCCAACAATCTTTAATCTACTATTTTATGTATCTTTTTGTTTGAGTTTACTCTGTTCTGAGTTTTCGGTTTGGTTCCCCCTCAATGTTCTGTGTTCTGTTCCTCTCTTTTCTTGAGCTAGAGATTCCTCCCTCTTCTTGATCTGGAGGTATTCTTGGATTGATCTCGTTGATGCTCTGAATGTACTAATGACATTACATTTGTTCATAATAAATTGTAAATGTTATCTAATAGTGTTTTGCATGAAGTGGACTATGTATTTCGTACAAAAATATTGACTAAGTTTTATACAACTACAATTATATACGGATGCTAATTTTTTACGGGTGCGAATTTTGTACACAATATTGACTAATTTTTCTATAACTAGAATTTTCTCCGGATGCTTATTTTCTACGGATGCTAAACCCTACAACTATAATTTTCTACGGATGCTAGATTTCTATAACTATATTGACTTTTTTTTGCAACTATAATATTTACTAAAGTTTCTACAACTATAATTTTTCACAGATGCTAATTTTCCATCACTATGTCGATTAATTCATACACTAAACAAATTATTTAATTCATACAAAAAAATATTGACTATAACATAAAAAATATTTACCTCACAGAAGTAGCAGAACCCCTCTCCTTTCCTCTCTTATCTTTTCTTCTCTTCTTTCTTTCTCTTCTCTCCTCGCGCGTGCTATACTGAAATTGGCCGCTCGACCGGGGGCTCGACTGAGTGGTCGAATATATATTGCGTTCAGTCGTCGAACAGCTGGGCGCCCCACTGTTCGGTGACTGTAATTATGTCGCCGAACGGCCCACCGACTACATTTATGTCGCTCTATTGTTGGGTGACTGGTTCTAGCCGCTTAACGGTTGGACGATTAGAATCTATTTCTGTAAAAAAAGTTTTGCACGAATATGTTTATGTAATTTTGAATAAAAATAGATTATTTAAAAAATCTCTAGAATTGCAGGTGCTGAGAAAGATACTACTGCGCACTTGGCAGAGCAGTAGGTACGGTGCACTGGTTGCTGTAATGTCAGTCACATACGCATATACACCGGTAATTTCACGGCTCTGGGACGTATACGTAACGTAATTACGTATATATCAACACGGAATGGACGCCACCATTAACCAGAAGGTCAGTACCAGTACGTGCTGTAGAAGAGACGTAGAGTAGCCAAAACTAGACGTGCCGTACATGTCATATCAGTGAACATGTATCAGATAAAGCTGCCACGTATTGCGACTCGGGAGCATACACATGGAGTTCGGTGGTGGAAACGGAGGCTGCGATTGTTGCGGGATGCGACGTGTAACCGTGTTCGTGTGGCGTAAACCAATGGCGACGGATCGATTGGTTCAAACGGGCACTCCACAAAATTTCAAAGCAGATATGGTGGTGATCGGTTCGGCTGAAAAGTTCGTGGTTTATGGTTGAAAACACTGTAGCTGGCTGAAAAAAGCACTGTAACTGACAGAGGCTTATTTAGCATAATTAAATTTAAAAATAAAAAAATATGTTAGCCCATTACGTATAATACAAACAAATACGGGGAAAAAAGAACCGGCAAAAAAACTCAAAAAAAGTCAAAAGTTCAGAAAAAGATGAAACTTATGAATAGTGAAAAATAAGTCAGAAGCTGAAGCCGAGTTGATCGGGGCAAATGCTGTGAACAAACGCGAGTGGCCGGCAAAAGTAGCAAACGGGATTGGGACTGCAAGCTGATGGGTACGTACGATCCAACCGATTACCGTAGTGAGCGAGCAACGAAGGCATCGAGCAAGCCAGAAGACACCGACAGACGAGTATACGGGTCTGTTAGTATTAGGCACGGCGGATGGGTTTAAACTATGATTTATAATTTTTAATTTAAAATATATGGTAATAATTAAAAGTAGTGATTTTTAGAAGAAAAAAACGAGAGGTCAAAAAAGCGAGGAAGCGATACGTACACGAGACGAGAACGAGAAAAGTATGGTACATGATGTGTTCATGATCTCTGTCTTATCTCTAGAGTAAGACGGGAGCGAGAGGAGTGAGAAAGCTGCTTTGGAAAGTCATCTGTTTATATTGACTTCTGGCTCTCTAAGTAGAAGCCAGAATCAACAATATGAATAGTCCCAATGATGATCTAGTTAAGGTGAGCTGGTTAGTTGAGAAAGAGATAGACCGTGCATACTACGGTCCCATTTTTTTTAGATTTTTTCTAAATAAACAAATGAGACGACTGTTTTATCACTTTTTTTTCAAAGTGGCTTTTTGGGACAACCTTTTCGAAACTGCTTATCGTTATTTGGTTCATTTGCACAAGCGCTCGCGCTAGGACCAAAAGCCATCAGTTGTAATCATAAACCATCAGCCACAACAAAAAACCCCACACATCTCAATAAATTCGCACCTAGTTCCTTAGAGGGAGGAAGCCACCCAAAAGGACCACACTAAGAAGTCGAAAGCACCAGGGTAGTCGGTGTCCATCACGTTTGCCGCGTCGGTAGAAGGTACTAGCGAAAGAGTCGAAGCCGGAGCCAGAGGTGGCGTAGGAGTAGCTGCAGGAAGGGACAGCGCTGGGGAAGAGATTGTTGGAGGAGACTGTGCCACTTTAGAAGGTGGAGACGGCTCTCTAGCAACCAACTAAGGGGCTGGAGCTGGTGAGGCATTTATCGTTGTATTAGCAAGTTTTGGTCCTAACACCTTGGTGAAGAGAACCCCTACAAGCAAGTCTACCTGGAATGTCCTCACTATTTTGGTCTATCAAAATGTAAAGCTAGTCCTAGATAGCTTATCAGCTAAATCCAGAGCCCATGTAGCATATGTGGTTGTATGATGTGATTTAGATGTACGGCAATAGCGTTCGGTCCATAATTGACCCATACGAGAATCTCCCTCTATCTATATGTAAGATACCCTCTCACATTTGACAGTTCATATTATAACTCGTCCGCAAATAAATCTAGGTTTTTTTATTTTATTTTATACCAAACTAACAGAGGTACCCATCTGGTCCAACATTTCAAAACCACTTATATCCACGCGCAAGTTTTTCCGAATGATCAAACATAGTGAAAACTAGTGTGTGGCTAAGCATCTAGACCATATACTCAAAGTAATATACCCAAAATGACATTAGCTATTGTTAAACTATGTTCCAAAGGTTACAATAGTAAGATATTAAATTTGCAAGAAGATTCGATGCATACGAGTGGATATAACTACCGTTACCCACAATATAGTAATTTTAATGAAATATACACACATGCATAATAGATTTTGCAAACAATATACAATATTTGAAATATTAGGATCAATATGGTTAAAAAGGGTGCTTGCCTTACTTTTGTTGTTCAGAAAATGGTTCCTAAGTGTTCTCGTAGACTCAACGCGTAGAAGAGACAAGGGCGGGGAAGACTCAGCGCAGTGACACGACATGTTGGTGAGGGCAGGCAATAGTAGGGAGAAACCACAAGTGCGGTGTCAAAATAGGTGGCATGGCCATGGCAAAGCTGGTGTGGACATCGGAGGTGGAAGACGAGTCTTGTGGCTAGGCTCGGCGCATTAGCGAACGAAGGGAATGCATCCTGACGGGCGGGGTCCAGTCTCACTCACCAATGACGGGATTTTAATAGACAGAGAGAAGACAACTTTTCAAGAATACACCTACACGTAATGAGAAGCGGAAAGGATAAGTGAGGGAAAGCGTGTTTGATTCGGCTGACAGCTTTGTAGAATTTTTAAACATGTTAAACGAGCTTCAAAAATTACGAAAATTTTGTTGAAGCTTCTGACATAGTGTATATTATTGTGTAATTTTTCCAGAATTTTATCTGCCTTAGATTTTTCTCAAAAATTCTGTAAAAGCTACTGTTTTGTGCAACACACACTATTTTAATTTGAATAATTTAAGGAACATGTTTAAAGATACTTAAATTTTTATTTCCAGTGCCATGAGCTTATTTTTAAGTTTTTAAGACATTTTTCAGCGGGATAATGGAAGCACTTGCACTTGATGTTTAATTTAGGGAAGACTAATTACGAAGTTAATTGAAGATTTTGTTTCAAGGCATACTAGAAGAATGACGCTTTTCACTTCGAAGTCATGGTACTAGTTTGGAGACATATTTTTCAGCGGGATCATCGGGACGTAATCCTTTGTATCGTAAGGAAAAAATATTACAATTGTAATATAAAATATAATGCCTTTTATTTTAATGGTTGACTTCTATTAAGTGTATGGCCTAATTTTAATTTTAGCACAGGCCCCCCAATATAAGTGAACTTCTCACCATAATTTGATAAAAGAAAAAATTGTGAAATCGAACGATTAAACAAAACTATAAAGCGCACCCATGAGTAGAGCTGTAAACGAGCCGAGCTCGAGCGAGCTTGGCCTTCCAGGCTCGGCTCGGTAGAAGCTTGAGCCGAGCTTGAGTTGGGGTCCGAGCCTGAACCTGGGCTCGAGCTCGGCTCGGTCTAAGCTCGAGTAGGCTCGAGCTCGGCTCGTTGAAGCTCGATAACAATTAAAATAATTTATTATGCATTATTTTTCAATAATAAAAAAATTTTAAGTTCGAGCTCGGCTCTAGTAAGCTCGATAATAGTCAAAATAATTTAAATACACATTAATTTTCAATAATAAAACAAGCTCGAGCTCGAGTTCGACTCGAGTAAGCTCAATAAGAATTAATATGTATTACTATTTAAGCTCGAATTGGGGCTCGCGAACTATTCGAGCTCGACTCGGTGAAGCTCGCAAGCTCGAGATCAAGCTCGAGTTCGGCTCGTTTAAAGTTCGAACCCAGCTCGAATCGAGCCTACAACGAGCCGAACTCGAGTAGCTCGCGAGCTTCGAGCTTTTTTTACAGCCCTACCCATGAGTCACAACCAGTTTCCTGAGGAACATAATTACACAACGTCAGGAGCAACTACTGGAGCCTGTATGGAGGGGTTCAGGCCTCAGGCCCTAAGGCACTTGGTAAAGCTGGCTGTGTGTATTTGAACATTAACAATCAAGGCTTCTCATAAGGCATACATCATACCATGCTTGATGTTTCTGTAAAATGTCATGTCACCCAAGTCTCAAGTTCCTGTGACATTTCATTTTTCCCAGAGAAAAACTTGGGCTCCAAATCAGATCTGAAGAATCCTATGCTAAGAGCCTAAGGGCATGTTTGTTTCAGCTGTAGATTCTAAGTAGCTAGCTGGTATGAGTAGCTAGCTGAAGATTCTGAGTAGCTGGCTAGTCTGAGTAGCAGCTGGTCTGAGTAGCTAGCCTGTTTGGCATCCTGGATTCTAGCTGTGCAGCTGGTATCCTGATAGATGTATTGACTGAAATGCCCTTAGGTGAGTTGATGTCCTGATTATGTATTGATAGAAGAGATATTCATGCTGTAAATTTGTAGTACTTAGTTCAAACATTGAAAAACTAATATTAAAATTTCTTGACAATAAATTTGACTCCAAATCATAATTTTAAATATTAATATGGATAACTACCATGTTATCCATCAAGTGTGAGGAACAATCCATGTGAATTGAGTTGTTGGCATTCATGAAAAAACGGAGTGGACGATCCACTGACAACTTGAGCCAATCGGTCAGTCATTGACAAAATTGCACGAGAAATTTCCAAGCAGCGTGTAGTTCATGAACAAACTCATTTTCAGAAAGAAGTACATGAAGAAACTTTAATTAGCAACCCAAAATACAGATAGTGCGATTCAGCAGAATAGAATGGCCCATGATCAGCATTTCATCACAGCTTTATTGCCAACAGGAATAGTATCATATCATTGATCTGTTTTATGTACAACGGTACACACACATGTATTAGTAATCCCGAACAGCTCAAACCCAAAACTACGCAGATGCAGCAAACATAACCCCGTACTCCAGTCTCAGAATCGCTACATGTGAAACTTTAGTTGCTGATAAAATTGGGCGAACCGCCTCCGTGAAATCTTCATGAAACCTCTGCTCTGAAAACCTTTGAGCACGCTTTCGTGCTGCTGCTGCCATTTCTTGCCTATCTGGCTCTGGCATCCTCAAGACCTTGAGAATTGCCTCGACGTATTCCTCCTTCTCACAGGCTAGAAATCCTGTCTGATGGCCATCCTCATCTAGCACAATGTCCATCATGTTGCAATGTTGAATGAAATCTGGATATCTTGTTCAGAGCAAACAAAAAAAATGGAATGTTCTTAAAGAATTGCAATGGTTTCTCATGCCAACTTGATTTGAGAAGTAGCATCTTATACTTGCTTACAGGCATGTGTTGGCACAAAGGTCATTGCAAGTGAAGCCCTGTCAGCCATCAGGAAGGATGTCTCATAAAACCAATTGAATGCTCACTCCTGTCTCATGTTTTTTCATACAATGCACACTTGACTCAAATTTTTTACTAGTTGTTACTGAGTGGTGTATTTTTTAGAAGGAAGATTACTGCATTTATACTCACAACATAGAGCATGAGAAAATTGAAAACCAGCATAATGTTAAAGTTTAGATTTGACTGATGCTATCAGGTGTAGAGTTACTCATGAAAAATTCTTGGCCTTCTCAATACCATTGTCTACACTCTTAACATATTTGATAAAACAACCAGGATTTAGAAGTTGAGATCTAAATGATGCTTTACTAAACTGTCAATATACTTTTAACCACAATTGATTTCAATTTACTTTCAGTTAACAGTGGATCATCAATACCAAAATATCCCAAAATAGCAGATGACAGTAGTAAGCAATATACTTAGAGGAGGAGGAGGAGCGGCCGGCGTAGAGGAGGAGGCCGGGCGGGAGGAGGAGCAGCCGGGCGTAGAGGAGGAGACTGGGCGGGAGGAGCAGCGGCCGGCGGGGGATCTGGGGAGGGGCGACGGGCTGGCGGTGGAGGGACGACAGGGCGGCGGGGGAGGGGCGACGGGCTGGCGGGGGAGGGACGACGGGGCGGCGGGGGAGGGGCGACGGGGCGACGGCGGATCTGGGGAGGGGCGACGGGGTGACGTCGGATCTGGGGAGGGGGCGGCGGGGCGGCGGCGGATCTGGGGAGGGGCGACGGGGCGGCGGCAGATCTGGGGAGGGGGCGGCGGGGGGAGGGGCGACGGGCCGGCGAGGGAGGGGGCGACGGGGCGGCGGGGGGAGAGGGCCGAGGTGGGCGGCGGTGGGGAGGGGGGAGGAGAGTGGCGTGGGGGAGGAGAGGGCGGGGGGGGGTGCGGAGGAATCGGGGAGGGGGCGCGGGGGGCGGGGGCTATTTTTATCCGATGGTATTTTGCGGGTAAATAACATGAACTTTAATGGCACTGTGGCATTTAAGTCCGCAGAATCTGTGAGAAGCTGGGTTTTTGCAGCTTCTCGGTCCCAGTACAATTGTGCCTTCTCCAGATTTTCAGATTCTCAGTAGTTGACCCAAAAGCTGGACTGTTTGGGAGATATTTTGGCTACTAGAAGTAGCTAGCTTGCCTAGAAGCTGAAACAAACAGGGCCTAAGCAGCTTTCATTCAGAAAGGGCGTAAGCAGCTATACTAGACATTGCATTCCAATGTAAGCATATCATTTCCTCTAAACTCCCATGGACACCTTCCTTCTGTGAAGTCCCAATGAAGACTTTTCATTTGCCATCCACATTTCTGGTTTAATTGTTTTTAATCGAGTATCTGTGACATTTAATTTTTCCGAAAGAAAAACTTGGGCTCCAAATTAGATCCCAAGAATCCTACGCTAAGAGCCTACGCAGCTATACCAGACACTGCACTTGAATGTAAGTTACACTTGATATTGGCTACGATTGCAGAGTAAGGAAGATTGCATCAACCAACTAGCTTGGATGCTCGAGGTTAATAGTACAAAAATATATTTAAAGACGATATCAATGGTGCACCATTGATATAGTCATCACAGCCCAGGCTGAAAAACTAGAGCGAACCTCCTATATTCATAATCCAACACAACCAGTGAGAAATGCAGAACCTGTAGATGAAAAATGCAGAAATTGGGTAAAACCTGCAGCTAAGTCAACACGGGAGAAGCGAAACCTGATGCACTCAATCTAGCAGCTTGCAATACATATGTATGACAGTGTGATTTGACATTAAACTTGGATTTCTCGTGTGCGCAATGGTTTGCCAAACTTAGTTTTGTTTCTTCAATTTTGAAATATTGCAACCGTAAACTAAGTGAACAAAAAGACTGGATTCACAGCCCTGAGCCCTCTCAACACACGTATACCATTACAACTAGAATGCACCAGCAGTCCAGCAGCAACATTATTCAAGCCATTGCCAACAGAAAACATAAGTGCAATAATTGATCAGCTGCAAGATAAAAGAATCTAGGAATTACTGAGAGCAACTCCAGCAGTAGCCCTCAAAACAGGGCCCCTACTTTTCATTTGAGGGCTCCCCCTACTTTTGAGGGCTCTGTTTTCTGAGCTGCACTCCAGCAGGAGCCCTCAAAACAGGGCCCTTACTTCTCAATTCCCTCTATTTCCTCACACACTATATGCATATGTATTTGAGAACATCACATTATATAATAATTTATTTAAACTATAACTCTAAAGCACTATACTTAAAATTATGAATGAAAATACGAATATTCAAATTTAAATTCAAAGACAAATTTGGTCCAAATTTAATGATAGTTGATCACAACATAGTTCATAACAGACACATTCCATCATCAGGCCAAAAAGGGCAGTCACATTCCATTTTCCTGTTCAATCACTTCCCTAAAAGGCCATCAAGCTTACTTTTAGCTACAAATTGCCATGAGTAGGGAATGTCCAAAGGCCATGTGTCACCAAGAAAGCCAGCAAATTTCATCAATCTTCATATGATCCTCTGTCTTACACAAATGGAATCCAGAACAGTCTGGTAACCCAGAACAACAGATCAGCACTGTTCATATTATCCGCTGCTGGAGACCATCACTAAATAGAGCCTCCATTTGACATTGAATTTCATACATCAGATCAGCATCAAGCACTTGGTCCAGTACAACAGACTACAAAAAATAAAGAAAACCATTGAAAGCGGCCTTCAGATCTCAAATTAGTCTAGCTGGAATGAACATGATCGGTAGATAACCCGCAACAGAATGTACAGAGAGGTTATAAGATCTCTCCTGTCCATGTACCAAAGGCCAGCCGCAAGCCTATATATTTCCAGTGGTTCTCGACCATATAGAACCCACTACAAAGCACCACCATGATAGAAGTTGAAACATAGATGATATATATAGAACTAGAATAAACTTCAGTTCTGAAAATTATACCTCACTGTTGGCAGCAACTAGCAAACGAACAC
The DNA here is from genome assembly GCA_017311315.1 of Dendrocalamus latiflorus. NCBI lineage: Eukaryota > Viridiplantae > Streptophyta > Magnoliopsida > Poales > Poaceae > Dendrocalamus > Dendrocalamus latiflorus. The sequence goes on along the minus strand of CM029614.1, from coordinate 32,580,597 downwards.
ACTCAATCTCATTAAGATTGAGCTCATCACTCAACTTAAGGGCCTGAAAAATGCACAGATGCAAATTTTGACTTGTGAAGAAAACAAAAGGGGAACAGCCCACGTGTTATCACAGATCAGAGGGAGCTTACGGTCTGCACGTCGGTGTCATCGAGCGTGACGAGCGGCATGTCTGAGAGCCGCACCTCCTTGGCCTCCACCTGAGCCCGATCGGACGCCTTCGGCCCCTGCACAGAAGCACGAAAGACGCCAAAACCAGACCCAATCAAACCAAGCTCCCGGACGACCCCAAACGAATCCTATAACGAGGGGGCGAGGGGCGGGCAGAGGGGCTCACCGGGTACGAGAGGAGGGTGCGGAATGCAGGGGCGGCGTCGCGGACGGCATGGAGGAGCTCCACGCGCTGCGTTGGCGACGGCGGCGAGGGGCCGAGCAGCGCCGCCTCGATTACGGCAAGGAGCTCGCGCGGCGGAAGCGGCGCCATGGTCGGAGATCCCGCTCACCGGAACCCTAGGGGGAGGGGAAGGAGGCGGTGCTCGGCGGAATGGGAGGAGACGGATTTAAAAACCCTAGGCAAGTGCGAGACGGGCTTCTGGGTTTTGGAGCAGGAGCAACGGCGGGAATCTTACCAGACAGCCGCAGCCGCTGCCGCGCGAGGAGAAGGAGATGGCCGGGATGCTGCGGGAGCTCATGGCCACGGCGAGGAGCGCCACAAGGAGGGCCCCCACGGCGACCGCCCACCGGCTCCGCCGCCAGCTTCGAAAGGAATCGAAGAATTTTTCTCCCCGTGTTCCCAGCGGGGAGGGAAACTGTCGGCGCGCGCGGGAGGGGAAAGAGGCGGGCGGGGAAAGGAGCAGGACCAAGCGCGCGCAGGAAAACAACTCCAACCGTGATTTGAGGGCTTGGCCTAGAGCCCCAGGAATGAGGGCTGGAGGGGGGATTTGAGGGGCTCCTCAAATTTGAGGGCTCTAGTAGGGGCCCTGCTGGACCTCTATTTTTACCTCAAGCCCTCAAATATGAGGTTTGAGGGCTCAAGTAGGGGCCCTGCTGGAGTTGCTCTAAGAACAGTAAAATATTTCTGGTTCATCTGTTGAAAAGGATCAAAGAAATAGAAGCAGACCCAATGGCTCAAACACAGAAACATTGTAGATAAACCACCAGAAATGGTGTTAAACAACCAACCTAGTCATTAATTCCAAAGGACGGGTGCTAACAAAACTTAGCACATCTAAGCATGAAAATCAAAAGTAACATTCCTCATTGACCAATACAAAGACCACTGTATCAATACCAGGCAGTTCAACTCTTTATGTAATCCATCATAACAGATAATCAACCAAAAAAGACCTATCTTGAAAAGGGAAGAGAACCCTTTATACCCTTCAAGCAACAGTAGCTTCCACACTCTTCTCGCCCTCACCACCCGCAGCACCTGCATTATTGGCCTCTGCCTCTGCAGCCGCATCCATCTCCTCTGCAGTAGCATCGACATCATCTGCAGGTGGCCGAACCTGCTCCTCCTCTGGAAGTGGCTCTTCAACATAATCATTCTCAAATGCATCAGAAGGCACCTCATAGATCCTCACCTGTGGCTTCGCTGGATCTTTCACAAGCACATACTTGCCCTCTTCAAACTTCATGCAGATGTCCACAATTGACTTGACAATTCCCCACATGTTCGCAGTGTTGAGGTTGATCTGTGTAGCAAAATCCCTTGGTTTGTACCCCATCACAGTGAGTATGGAATGGTTGTAGTGATCACGGGGGTGCACACGTGACACATAACCCAACTTCATCATGTCAGCACCAGCAAGCAAAGCCTGGGCGGTCCAGCGAGCAAGTTTGTTGGCATTGTTCTTGAGCTCTGTAGCAAGCACAGCCCCACGCTGGGTCTCAAGCTTCTGCCTCCAGTCAACACCAGTAATCTTAGGATCGAACTCATTGAGCGCATTGAGCGTAAGGAACTGGCGACCACCACCCGGATCAGCATTGACAGCATGCACTTCACAGCGAGCAACAAGGCTGATCTCGTCATCCAGCTTCCAGCGCCGGTAGCGGTAGCCAACAGATGCCGCCTCCTCACCCTCAGATGCAAATGGGTTAGGCTCATCAAAGGTAACCTTCTCACCATCACGAAGAAGCACCTGCTGCGAGAAGTTCTGGTTGATGTAGGTGGCCTCAACAGCAAGCGAGTGAGCTGAGTTGATATCCTCCTTGTTTTCAGGGAGCTGTTCCTGGGCAGTCTCATTGACAGAGAGCACATCGAGCTGCGAGCCATCACGCTTGTCAAAGAAGAGCTTGCTGCCCACGCGCTGCACGACGATGTCCCATGAGTGGATGCTGCGGGGCGTGCACATAAGCGCGGCAAGGATAGCATCAGTAGCAAACACTGTGGCTTTGTCCTCCTCAGCGAGGCGCCGGATAACTGGGTCGTCGGTGGTGGTGACCTTGAAGAAGTTGCGGGACTTGAAGCGCTCGAGGCGGCGCGCGCCCTTGGGGTTGACACGGTCATAGGCGCGGTCGTAGAACTCGACGGCGCCACAGACGAGGAGGTCCTCGGGCTGGTCGGCGACGGAGAAGGAGAGCTTGGTAAAGTTGGCGAAGGGGATCTGCTCACGCATGGTCCAGTCAGGCTGGATGTCGACCGAGGGCTTGGACGACGAGGGTTGGTTGAAGCGGCCACCGGCGTGGTGGTGGGAGCGGTGGTTCTGGTAGTGGCGCTCGCGGCGGGCGCGCTCCTTCTCGGCCTCGCGGCGGCGCGCCTCGACCTCCTCGTCGCGGCGCTGCGGGAGTTGCGGGCGCTGGTTGAAGCGCCACTTGGGGCCGAAGCGGGGGTGGCGCGGCGGCGGCTTGGCGTCCACAAGGCGGAACGAGGAGTCGTCGGCCGCGGCGGCGAGGGAGTCGTCGACGGAGGTGAAGTCGAAGACGGAGTCGCGGGAGGCGGCGGCAAACGCGGCGGGGCCGGCGGGGTTGCGTGTCCAGTCGGCGATGCGGCCCAGCTTGTCGGAGCGGGAGAAGGGCGCGAAGGGGATGGAGGCCGTCGCGGCTGAGCCACCAAGGGACGGCGGCGCGGCCGGGGTATCGGGAGGGCCCCAGCCGTCGTGGTTGAAGGGGACGACGCCCACGTCGAAGCCCATGGTTGCGGTGGTGGATTGGATCTCACAGGTTGGAGGTGGCGGCGCAAGGGTGGGTTAGGGTTGGGATGTGAGAGAGGAGGGGGGCTTGTTTAGTTATCGCTTGAATATTTTCTTTTACATAATTATCAAAATTTATAATTGTTAGATTAAAGACTCAACAGCTCTTATCCATTCTTCTTTTTTTTAGAAGAGGAGGATTTTTTTAGAAGAGAAATTCGCATGAAGCTTTACACACACCCAAACATCAGAGGAACACCTGCTGCTGCTCTCTATTCCTCTTGCAACTCTAATTGTGAAAAGAAATTTTTCATATAGATAGAGCAACTGCGATTCGGTCTCTAGAGACATGAGCATTGCCGAACCTCGCTAATAAATTTTCATGTCTTTTATGTGCTTTTATATTTATTGTGATTGTTCTCTTGTGATAGGGTTATGTGGTATACATACTATGATTTATGTACGATATATACAATGTGAGCCAACAAAAAGTGAGCGAAAAAGTTCAGGGTACCCAAACCGATCCAAATCCAAGGCCAAAGTATACACAAGGCCTCATGCGGCTCTGTTGTACCTTAATGGTCGTTTAGCTTTCTTCTACACGAGTCATAGGAGCTCGGTCAGGCCTTTTTCATCCTAGCATCCAGAGTTTGGCAACCGCCTGGGGCTAGCTGATGAGCGATGAGGCATCGAGCAGCATCTAGCGTAGCCACTAGCCATCTGTAAGAGGGGGGATTGGATCATACTCTCTTCTTTGTTGGAAAATTCAGGATTTACCCTCCCACCTCAATGACATGTAGGGTCATTATAAATCACTGACGCGTGGGTCAGGAGGATAAATTCTGAATTTCCATCTAAGAGGAAAGTATATGATCAATAAAACCTCTGTAAGATGGCCGGAGTCGGGACGTGCGCAGCACAGTAGTCTGGTTAGGTATGAGCGGCCAAAGCCAACGGTTGGTTGAGCGCACAAGCTTGCAAAGTGGCCGGCAACATGTTCTTTTTGCCTTTTTTTTTTGTCATTTGGCTTTAGATTTTTTGAAAGCTAAAACAAATATATAGACTTTTTAAAATAACTTTCTAAATTAAAACTATATATATCATTCGTTTCAATATTTTCATCGTCCGCTATAATCACGAAGACTGCTGGCCATGGCAAAAAAAACAATAAAGCGTGCTCAGATAGTCAGATGCAAGGAATAACTCGACTTGCACAGGCCACAGCACACTTACGCAAATAAGGCAGCCCATATGCAAGGAATAACTCAAATTGCACAGACCATATTCCACGGCACGCTACCCAAATGTGTTTATTAGGCGACCCAAAATGTAACCACATCTCTTCACGCGCTGCACAGGCCCATGAGTGCGGCCCAGCCACCGCTGGAGTCGTCTTCAACCTACCGGTACTGCTGCCGCTCAGGCAAAACAGCCATAGATCTAGCTAGCTCGAAGCGCGGACAAGTGCCCACCCTGCTTGGAAGAATGGCTCCACCGCTTTCCGAAGAGTACGTGCGCAACTTTTCTAATCAATCACGCTTCTATTTTACAAAGCAGTTCGTTGCTAATCTCGCCTGCAATTTTGCTTCGATCCTTTCGCAAATTGCAATCGTGGCGCGCAGGCAGAGGGACACCTCACTCTTTCTCCATGCGAACAGCGCACTTCAGCACTACAACGCCAACCACCTGGTAAGAAAGCATGGCAAATCTGCAATACCCTCTTCGGTATAATGCAGCATTACTGCACACTTCTCTCGCTGTTCCTTCGATGATCACATGCGCTATCTCCATTTCAATTTTTGGAGACCTGACGATGTCGTCTGTTCAGGGCATGGAGTACAACCCCATCAAGCCTTTGATGGCTGCCTGTTTCGGTTTCAGGCATGAATTTTATTGGAACTAATCTTGTTATAGATCGTACTTGTGAGTTTGAGTATTGTGTTGTCGTATCGAGTACTCATGTGTTCGAGTATTGCGTGGTCGTACTCGAGTACTTGGTGTATTCAAGTACTATGAAGCCTGTGTACTCGATGAGTTCGAGATTGTAGTAGCAGTGAGTCCGAATACTACAATGGTCGTAGCTCCATTGGTTGTAACTACGGTGGTCGTGGCAGTCATAATCGTAGGTCGACAGTCGTAAGCTACAGTAACGATCGGTGCTCGAAGACCTATGTAATCAGAGATGCGGTCGAAGAACTATGGTTAACAAGCCGTGGTCAGTGAAGTGGTGGACAAGACATAGTTACTGTAGACAGTACGAGTATAAGCTAACAAAAAGCTGAAAGAACCCAACCATCATTTGGCATTGAATAATTGTTGCAGGTGATATTATCAACATGATTTTTTGGATGCACGATATGCCCTTTCCCTTTCATGCTGGAGTGACATTGTGGATATAACATACTCTTTTCCCTCATGGTTGATTGTTCATACAGGTTGTACATGTTCGAGATTTCTCTGACGCCAAGAACTATATGTTTCCTACTACATGTACGGCATTGTCTTTGCAGAACTTATTATGCCTCCACGTATAACAACCATGGACCTATAGTGCTAACACATCTCGCTTTGTCACACTATATATTCACTTACTATCCGCTGATATCGTTTTGGTCGTTATCTACGGACAAGGCCAATACCGTTCTGCCCTATCATGCATGCTAAAAATCTCAGCATAGCTTACCGAGTTGCACGGCCGGACGCGGCGTAGTGTGCTTGCCCGTCTATTCAGCTTCAAGCGCACAAATTTCTAGTGGTTGTTAACAGCCGCCATGGAACACGCCAGTTGGGGTTAAGAACAAGAATTACTGTGAAAACTGCAAAGGCCACAGTATGTCAGAAGTCAGGACAGTCCACAACACTTCAGTTTTTAACCGTTTCTGACGGCTAAATCAGAAACGTCTAGATGAATGAGCAAGTCCGGTATATCAGAGGTCAGGACAGTCCACAGCACTTTCAGTTTTCAACCGTTTCTGACGGCTAAATCAGGAACTTCCAGATGAATGAACAGCCCCTTGTAAAAATATCAGCAAGAGGTACGTACTGTACACCTGTGCCATCCCAAAGCAATCTGAAGAGAAATCCACAACCACTACAAAATCCACGGCGCCCAATCACCCCTCTCCCAGGAGATCCCTAGCCCTAGCCACAACAATCTCCTCTTCGTGAGGCTCTCACTGCGCCAAGTGTTTCCAGGATCGCCACTGCACCAATGGCATCGAAGCTTCAGACTCTCTCTCTCTCGCTCGCCTTGCCAAGAATCAAGGTAGAGCACACAGGACACCTCTCCCCTCCACCTCTTTAAATAGGTCCATGGTATCCTCTCAAGACATCTCCACACTCAAGCCTCACTCTTGGAGAACACACAGGACACCTCCGGTCGACTTAGGAGCGCAATGGCAACGACCACCATGGCCCTCTCCTCCCAGGCCTTCGCCGGCAAGGCGGTGAAGAACGTGCCGTCGTCGGCTCTCTTCGGCGAGGGCCGCGTGACCATGCGCAAGACCGGCGCGAAGCCCAAGGCGGCATCGGGCAGCCCGTGGTACGGCCCAGACCGCGTGCTCTACCTCGGCCCGCTCTCCGGCGAGCCCCCGAGCTACCTGACCGGCGAGTTCCCCGGTGACTACGGGTGGGACACCGCCGGGCTCTCGGCCGACCCCGAGACCTTCGCCAAGAACCGCGAGCTGGAGGTGATCCACTCCCGCTGGGCCATGCTCGGCGCGCTTGGCTGCGTCTTCCCCGAGCTGCTCGCCCGCAATGGCGTCAAGTTCGGCGAGGCCGTGTGGTTCAAGGCCGGCTCCCAGATCTTCAGCGAGGGCGGCCTCGACTACCTCGGCAACCCGAGCCTCATCCACGCGCAGAGCATCCTCGCCATCTGGGCCTGCCAGGTCGTGCTCATGGGCGCCGTCGAGGGGTACCGCATCGCCGGCGGCCCGCTCGGCGAGGTTGTCGACCCGCTCTACCCCGGCGGCAGCTTCGACCCGCTTGGCCTGGCCGACGACCCCGAGGCGTTCGCGGAGCTCAAGGTGAAGGAACTCAAGAACGGCCGCCTCGCCATGTTCTCCATGTTCGGGTTCTTCGTGCAGGCCATCGTCACCGGCAAGGGCCCACTCGAGAACCTCGCCGACCACCTTGCCGACCCCGTCAACAACAACGCCTGGGCCTACGCCACCAACTTCGTGCCCGGCAAGTGAGGCGCCCACGGAGACTGCGAGCTGTAGGTGTCTGAGAGCCATGTTAAAGATTAAAGATGAACTGTAATCTCTATAGTTTAAGTCCAATTCGATTTACTTGTAATCTCTAATTTTCAGAGTTTGTTTCTCCTGTAATCCCTCCCGTACACGTACAGATAAGCTACAAGGAATTGTATTGTCGTTGTACTCTATTCAGATCATCCTCTTCTACCACATCACTCTCACCATGTCGACCACCTCCTCTGCTTCTTCTGCATCTGCAGGATCGACCACATCCTCAGCGATTTCTTCTGCTGGTCTGCTTCCGTCACCAAGCTTCGGCCACCTGATCAATATCAGATTAGGTCAAGACAACTACCTTCTTTGGAAGACTCAACTCCTGTCATATCCTTGTGTGTTGGAAACACTCCAGGAAACTGAATTCTCACGAGGAATGCGAGTGTTGGACGATGAACAGTAAAATTCAGAGAAATGCAGAAGAAGCAAAGTTCTTAAAGGGCGGAAACTTGGGGCAATTTTCTCTCTGATTTCTGTTAACTAAAACACACCAATACATGCCGAATATAAAGCCTAACTACTCCTAATCGTGCCATCCCACGACCCGCAATTACAGGAAAGAAGTCTGTTGAAAAGGAAAATAACCAAATACTCTGATATGCACAGGACGTTGTCTTCCGGATGACTCGGTCTCGCATTTCCAGTTCACCCATACACGGATTATTTGCTCACATTCTCCCCTTTAATCCTGGCATGGGTTCGGATCGCATACACCAATTAACTGTCGCATAGCACCCAGTTTTACTCCCGACAATGCTTTTGTCAGACAATCAGCCCGCTGCTCTCTGGTGCTAACAAATTCTACCAGAACCTGCTTCTTCTCCACACACACTCTCTAATAAAATGGAATCTTGTATCTATATGCTTGTTGCGGCCGTGAAATACTGGGTTCTTCATAAGAGCTATAGCTGATTTGTTGTCAACAAATAGTGTTACCGGCTTCATCTCTATCCCAGTCAGCTCACTGACAATGCTCCTTAACCACAAGGCCTGACACGCTGCTGCTGTAGCTGCCATAAATTCAGCCTCACAAGATGACAAAGCCACTGTCTTCTATTTCTGGGAATTCCAAGTTACTAAGTTCTCATTCAGATAAAAGACTATTCCACTTGTGCTTCTTCTTCCATCAAGATCTCCTGACAAATCACTGTCTGAATAGCCGAAAATACTCTCTTCACTGTGTCCCTTCACATAGGAGAGCCCGAAGTGGATTGTTCCCTTTAAGTACATGAGAATTTGCTTCATTGCTTTGTGATGTAAAGTTGTAGGCCTCTCCACATACCTGCTTGCCATCCCGACGGCATATGACAGATCCGACCGTGTGTGCAATAGGTATCTGACTGAGGCACCCAATCATCCACCTGTACTCCATGGCATCGACTTGTGTTCCATCTGAGTCTCTGTGCAGCTTCATCTTGGGTTCCAACAGAAATTTTGTAGCATTACAGTCTTCCATTCCGAGCTGGAGCAATATCCTTTTAATTTGGCATAGGTTGATTGTTTGAGCAAAAATCTTCCCTTCTGCTGCTCCGCTTCAATTCCCAAATAGAAGGAAAGAAGACCTAGATCACTCATCTCGAATTCAGTCATCATTTGCTCCTTGAATTTCAAGGCTTTAGTTGTGCTGCTCGCTGTCACAATGAGATCGTCCGCATATACTCCTACAATGACTCTGGTCTCTCCTTCCCCCTTTGTGTAAACTGCTTGCTCTTGGGTGCATTTCTTGAAACCCAACTCCTTGAGGTTTCTATCTAACCGAATATTCCAT